>JAQZBX010044872.1:0-21233 GCA_029593785.1 Cabassous unicinctus
CGCTCAGGCCGGCCTGCCCTCACAAGAAGGCCTCGGGACGCGAACCCGGGCCTCCCATATGGTAAACGGGGGCTCTATCCACTGAGCCACACCCGCTTCCAGATGACGACCTTTCTTAATGCACTGTTGGGTGGCTTAATCTATAAAACGTTATTTTACATGCAACCTTTCAGTAATGCATAAAATACAGAAAGTGAATTTCACTATTATTGGGGGGGTTTAGGCTATTCCATTAGAATTATGAAGTACCTGATAATGTGCATTTCTGCTATTCGTGGCTTGATTTCTATTTTAGTTTTAATCTTACATTTTTAAAGAGCAACTAAATAATTTTGCTATTTCTTATCTATGAATGCCCACACTGCAATCTCCTTCCCCAATTAACGGATTTTATTTATCAATGAAATACAATAGTGTGATGGAACACATCTAGGCAAGTACAGAAGTCAATTTAAATTACCTAATTTCAGATGCTAACCAAATTACTTTGCATTCTCTTTAACGAAGAAAAGCCTTTGGAAATCCACAGAAGTACCACTTGGTCTTCATTACCTAATACAGTACAATACCTGAACCTGCTTGGTGATAAAGGGACACCAAATGCAATTTGAAGTTTGCAGTGATTTCATTTTACTCTAAGCCAGAAAAGTGGTCATGCTGTAGAAAACTTTTTCTTTGGGCTTCTTCAAATGTGGTTTGTACTGCCCATTGACAAAGTTAAGCCAGTTATAAGTACGTGGTGACTTTCCGAACTAAAAGCATGTTAAAACCTCCAATAAATAAATAAATCTTCTTGTCCCACAAAACCCATCATGCATAGAGGCTTTGAACTATAAATTAAAGAACAGTTCGGTTGGCACAGAGTGTAAGTCATCTTTGAGAGAGCCTGGCCATCCCTTCCATCTGTGACAATGTGCCAATCATGTCTCTCTGGAATTTCACAGGCCAGAGCCTTTTTGCTATGTGCCCTTAAAGTAGCCCCTGTCCATCCATGCTGTTGGCCTCCTGCCATTCTTTTTAGTACTCTTAAAACAAACTATAATTGGCATTTGCTTGGCTGGGAGGCCATTTATTTTCTTGCTACCTTTCCCAGTTGCCTTAGCAATCGGATGTCTTGACACTTGGCAAATGAAGACTGCAGCTCTGAAATGTCACATAAAATCTGCTGGATGGCTATTTTCCTCTAGGAAAGAGTGAAAGTGAAATTCCATCCTGATCCACCCTCTTTGCAAAACAATAAACATTTCCTGGCTTCCACTATTCCCCTAATCATTTAAAGCAGTACAGTTGTTACTGAATGGGCCACTGAACTTTGTACTTGCCTGACCATCTGTTCTAATATTTCACTTTTAAGATTACTTACGTGACTGCAGTTCATTGGAAAGAGAGCAGGTTCTATCAGCGAAAGGGTTAGGGCACTGTGTCAGAGAAAAACAAACTGGAGATTCTGAAGGGACTACATTTTGCTTAGCAATACTAAACAGCAGGAAAGATGAGTCCTTTCCCTAAACACATAGATAATACAAAGACAAACTAATCTTTAAAATTTGTGACTTGTGTTAGGTTGTTTACTCAAATGAACTATGCTGATAGAGGAAAGCCAAATAGTTTATTTCCTCTATTTTCTTGAGACGTATTTTCAGTTGTGTAGTAGCAGCCTAAGTCTGAAAAGTCAAATAGAGGGAACAATTTGTATATAAATAGCATGGTTTTGGCCTAAAGTATTGAGAGAATCGAGGTGAAGAAGTTTTATTAAGTGAAATGACTCAAGTAGCTTTTGATTACTATCATTTTCTACTCTGTTTCTGGGATGGGAATATATTGCAAATGTGAATTACTTTAATGTTGCATCATCAGATTTTAACACAAGAATAGTGACTGCTAATTTTGTTTAAGGTGAGTATAGGACAAAATAAGACTGCAGGAAATACAACCCTGGATCATTGAACTTTTAGGGTCTATAAAAAACATAGACAATATAGGCTACAGTTCTCAGAGAAGGTACTTTTTATGTGAGCTCATATTATGGAAATTCAGTCAAATGTCCACCATAAGAATGAAAAGGCAAGTGGGTGAAAATTATAGAGCAAAAATTGGCTACAATATAGGAAGAATGTCTCTAATTCACAAAAATGGAACTTTCTTCACCCTTAAGTAGCAAGTAAACCAAACCTGAAAAAATTAGAAAAGGAGCTAGGTTATGAGATACCTACTTTGAATGAGGGATTTGACTACATGAATTTATGACTCTAAAGTGTTCCTTAAAATTATATAAATGTACATATTGATTGTATGAGGGTGCAAAATAGGTTAATGAATGGCAGAATTTCTTCTTTTTGCATGTCAAATCTTAAAATTTATTTCAAAGTGTATGTATTAATTGAAAAAAAAATTGGTCACACAGAGTTTGCAATTTAATGAATAACCAGGAGAAGAAGAAAATAGATTGGAAAAGGCAAACAATATATTATAGAATCATCTTATAATGCTTGCTAGTGCTTTTATTTTGTGATTTAAATTGTTCTTAAAATGTAGAAATGATTAAGTGGAATTTAAAAGAGTGTCTGGCACCACTATGAGGGCTGGTATTTAGCAGCAGATCAGCAGCTGGGCTGCACAGGGCTAAGTGTGATGGAAAGAAGGCTCCCCAGAAGCATTCAATGAAAAGGCCATTTCTAGGTGGAAAATGGGAATTTATATAACTCTCTAAGAGATGTAATATGTGAGAGGCATATATCCCTCCTACTCTCCCCTGACTTTTTGGTTAACCTTGATTTTGCTGAAAGTGACAGTGAACCAGTCTTAAAACTACCTTTCTGTACCACTGTCATGCCCATCCACTGCACAACTATACCATTCCAGCTTATCATAGATTTTGCCCATATGGACATTGGCTCACTACTAGAGTTGATAGGTGTATGTCTGAGATTTAACTCTTTGGGCTGTCCATGTGCCAATTGGGCCCTGAATCTCAACGGAGTTGCAGCACCTACTCTCCAGTTCATTGGACTCACCCAGGACAACTAACAAGATGATGATGGACAATGACCATACCAAGAAACAGAGAGAGTCTGCAACTGCAAGCAAGATAGTTCCATCCATCTGCCCAGTGGAATCTAATCTCCCTCTCAATTAGAGGCAGAGGTAGGCATCACCATCCCAGAATCCTCAGGATTGGGAAATGAACGATGAACTAGAATAGACTTATTGTTATTCTACTATAGATTTATTGTGATTCTAGCAATGGAAGAACTTTTATCATTGATGTGGAGGCAGTGACCACCAGAGAGGCTGGAGAGGAAAGGATGGAGAGGAAAAATACGGCGGAATTTTTGGGACTTGGGAATTTTCCTGAATGACATTGCAATGACAGATACAGGCCATTATATAGCTTGTCATAACTTACAAAATTGTGCTTAGTGGCAATGCTCCAAAATGTTTGTCAATTGTAACAAATGTACCACACTAAAAATTAAAAAAGAAAACCAAAAAAACTACCTTTGTCAGCCTTACTTTGTCAGCACACATTGATGAAACTTTTGTTAATTAGAAGAAGTCCCTAGAATGGGGCCTTCAGGTAGGCTTCTTAAAGGGAACTGACTCAGCTGACAAGTTCTTTTTTCTTTTTCACTCTTTTTGCTTGTCCTTCCTTTTGGGGGACATGGAAGCTGTTTTGAAAGCAGAAGAAATGATGGAGCAGAAGCTTGAAGGAGACTGATGACATTGTTGGTTGCCATACCAGGCCCATGCTGCCTACTTCTCAGAGAATAATAGACTCCTAATTTATTTAAGCCATTGTTTTTCAGTTTTCTGTTTCTAGCTGCTGAAAGCAATTCCTCATACAGACAAGATACAGATAGCCCAAGACCTGCTGCTGTGATCTCCACAACTTGTGTTTTTCTTTTCCTATTTGGGGGATCAGCATATATATTTGCTCTAACTAAAGATAATTCTCTCTGTGACATCTCTTAACAATCCAACTTACCATAGGGAATTCATTCAATAATAAATTTAGAAGAAGGCAAGAACAAAATTAATTTGAAGGCACAAAGATAACTCAAAGTGGAGAATAAAAATATTTGACTGCTTTTACTCTGTCTAATCTAAATAGGGCTGAAATTTCTTCCCTACATCCTGAAAAAGCTGCTCAGGTGTCCAAATGCAGTCAACTTGCTTGCTCTTACTGGAAATTCCTGCTCAGGAAAATGTTGCGCAGGATTCTAAGAACTTGTAGAAGGACAATGAAGGATTTCATTGTAGTTAATTCTCTTCATTGTCTTGGTGGATTTTTTCACTGTCCCTTCCTGTTCCAGCTAATACATGCTCAAAAACACAGTTCAGCTTAGTATGTAACTTACTGGGCTTATGCTAAGTGTGATGGGAGAAGCCATAAAACACACCAACAAAATGCTTATTCAATCCGTAGACGCCATGAATTTCTGCTGCAGAGCTTGTGAATTTAGGAATGATAAATGGAAATTTTTTGAATTTTATGTCCAAATCAATTGCACAAATAGAGATTAGGAGAAAATCAAATTCATAGCAATTCATGAAGATGAACAATCCTTTGCCTTTTCTCCCGTGCTTCCCCTCGCAAAAGAAAACAACACAAAATCCCAAAATAGAGGTTTTGACAATGAGCAATATGTATAAAAGATTGATTCAACAGCTAAGCAAAACCAGTGGGAAGCACATAACTAACATTTATTAAGTTTTTAAGGTGGTCTTTGCATGTTTTATATTAACAATATGTTATACCCATTTAATAATAGAAAATAATAGTGTCACTTGATCCTATGTGGATCATTCAATAGCCAAAGAATAATACTCAACAGTAAGTGACAAATTAAAAAAAAAGCAAACTGAGCAACCTAGTCCTCAGGGGAAAATGGTTGGAATGGTGAGAAGCCCGAAACTGTGACCTGTGAGATCATGTGAAGGAAATGAGTGCATTCAGAACATTCAGAATCACTGTGTCCAGATCATAACCCAGTGATACTTAATGTAATAAGAGCAGCTGATCTTTGAGTAACCACAGAGACCATCAACTTCAAATGTTTTGAGAGGTGTAAATCTTCCTAGTCATTTCAGTCCTTCACACTGACCCAAGTAACCACAGTTATTTTTGAAAAATGGCAATCATGGTTCTCTGTAAGTAGTTCCAGACAAAATACAGAGCATAGACTTTTCAAAATTACTATAGAAGGTTCCCTTAGAATTTTGACTTCCAAGTTGAGTCTTTGAATGATTGAACAAAGAAACTCATATTCATTTTCTTGGTTCAATGGAAAAGCTGTCTCCTTGTGGTTAAAGTCTTTACAAGGGCAGAGAATAGAACCATTTGTCTTGGCTCCACCTGTTGACATTGATCAATAATCTGTTTTAGCACTCAGCAACATAAAAGATTTACACTTTCTTTCCATTGGAAAACATTTTTTGAAACCTACACAGTCATTTTAGGAACTCTCATAAAGGCTATTCTGGTGCCATTTACAGAAACATAAGCCCAAGCTCTGAATGTTTCAGGCATGAAATAACAATAATAGAAAAAAATTCAAATCTAGTCATTAACAGCTTTAAGTGTTCAGTCATTTGGATTAACATTTCCTTACCACAGGTTTCCTTTAGAGTCTCAAAATAAGTCTATGAAGAATAAAAATAGTAATAATATCCCAAAGGCAAACATATATATAGATAGAATCTCAAAGTTTTGGCAGGAGGATACTTTGAAGTAGTTTAGTCAAGAATATTTGAGAGTTCATGCTCTTAGTTATGGTTATACACAAAAAATATATAGAGTATAATACTAAAATGGTAGTACTTTACTTATGTATAATTATGTTATCATATTTATGTGCTATATATTATAGTATAATTATATAATTTAGTATCATATAATAATATACTATAGTTTAGTATAAAACAAAATAATATAAAACAAACTATATAGGATAATAGTATAATAGTACAGTACAGTATAATAGTATTATAATTATATGTATGGATTAGATATATAATAAATTCAACAATGGAACAAATATCCTAAATATGGGAATATAATATGATACTTGGCCCCCAGGAGTTCACAAAACAGCCAAATTAAAAGGTAAAATAGGGAATAAAGCTAAGTAGTATGACTTTGGCAAAACAAAACAAAGTTATAGATACTTACAAAACTAGGATTCTTGTCTCTTTTTTCTTTTTTCTGAATAATTTCATTTCAAATTTATAAAAATAAAAAAGGCAGCTCAACAAGTTATGGAGGCATTGCTCCTAAAATTTTCTGTCCAGTACTTATTATCTCATCTAATTCCAACTAACAACTCAATTGTTCCTCTAGTGGTGAGAAAGATATACAAACACAGATTAGCTAAATGGCATAGTCAAGTTATCCTTATTAAGAAAATGAGAGAAAAAATGCTTAACCATATTCATATCTCACAAAACCAAACTCCATATTCTTTTTCTTTTACCTTTACCTTTAACATTAATATAGAACCAAATTTGCTTTTACTACAAAAACATTAGTTTGTTGCTGACTATAATCTACAAATTATGTTAGGTATATTTTTCCATGCATCACCACACCCCCAATACCTTATGGTAGAAGAACATTCCTGTATTTATATCATTAACCAGAATCCTCATCTACTGCCAAAATCATTGTTATACATTCCCTATATTATCTTCGAGCTGTCCTCCAACTAACATTTCCCTAGACTACTCAATTCAGGCACAATTACATCCATAAATCAACAGTGTTGGTTACGTTCACTGTAATGTATTATCATTACTTGTTTGTCTTCTAAGATGTTTCTAAAGGCTAATTAAAAAAACGAATTCCAAAAATTGAATGATTAGAGCATCATTGGATAAGCAGGATCCCAATTAAAGACCCTGTTATGCTGGATATCTAAGAGCATATAACTATGATTCCCTGTGTCCTTTTTTTGCCATTTAAAAAGTAACGAGGTGCGAATACATAATCTAATTAATAAGATTTTGAGCTCTCTTCAGATAACTGACCTATAATCATCTGGAGATGTCTTCTGTATTAGAGAAAAAATCATTGATTCATGCTAATAAATATCTTGAAATATAACTAACTTTTTGTCTTGGGGTAGTTCTCTCGTATTGTGTGTTGATGGTAAATGTGCCCTACCAAAAGATGGCAGCTATTGACCCCTTTTATTTTGATCCCATTTTCCACTATGGAATAACCCCAGATTGATGAATCATGAACAATAAGTGTTTAAAAACTATATGTACCTTAATGCAGAAAAGAAATCTAATGCATTAGAGTAGAAAACATGTCTAAAGGGCTTGGAATGGTATGGAAAAGAACAGAGAAAAAACACCTATGATTTCTCTCTTATCACTCCTCAACTCATTTACTTAATCTGATAAGAAGCCATACCAATCGGTTGAGCAAATAACAAACCTGGTGAAATTGGTTAAGTGTCATACAGATATTTCTAGAGATCTTCCTCAATCCTACAGTAAAACACTTGGTCCACCTAAAGGGTGTAGGACAGCAAATGGTACAAAAGAGATTGATATATATTATTAGTTACACTTAATGGAAGAAATATTTCCCAGTGAAAAGCAATGCAAACTCTGTAGTAAACACTATAAATCAAAGATACCATAAGACTATTCAGAAGCTGTTTTTACTTGCTGTTGAAAAGTCTGAATTCTGCAGATGGATCGCTGTCTTCCTGCGTGTCCTTCTTTTAGCTATCTCTGCTCTATGGTCAAATAGACATACTCATAATTAAAATGGGAGTGGCTGAAAAGATAATGTAGACTCAGTCCATGGAAAGATAAGACACAGCAGAGTTGTCTTTTCAATTGAACCTCTTTCTTTGACTTTTCAGTGCACACAATTAAATGAATACTCATTTGATTAAATATTAAATTTCTGGAGAATTATCTTTCAAGTAATAAAATTTTTAGTAGCTGATATTTTAGTTAAAGACAAGGAAGGCATCTAGTTAATGGAAAAAATAGATACACTTGATTAAACCCCATCAAATTAATAACATGTGGCATTATCAAGATACTATTAACATGTAAAAGGAGCTGTTCATTTTGTGCAGCAAGTAGACATTTTCCCATTTAAGATGAATGTGAATATTCTGAGTTACTTATCCTCTCTGACATTATTTTACAGTTTTCAAATTAGTTTTTGAAGTAGTACCATCCTTAGCTCATGACTCAGATAAGTGCCAAGTGTGCCCCTTCGTGGTAAAGAATTGACACAGTTAACACCTGCCTGTATTTCTAAGAAATGGAAAAGGGAAAGTCTAAGGTCATGTAAATTACTAAAAGGAAAGCAAAATAATGTAACATGGAACTGTATAGCATAGTAAAACCTCATCTGAAATATGAATATGGGTAAAATTGCACATATAAGATGGTTTTTCTTTGAAGCTGAACAAATATATGTTAATACTACAAAATGTTAACATCAGACAAAAAAAGAACCATATTGCTAAGTGAAAGAAATCAGACACAAAGTACTACATATAGTATGACTCCATTTATATAAAATGTAAATATACATAAATCTATAAAGATGAAATTAGAATAGTTATGTAGGGCTGGGGAAGAAATGCTAAGGGGTGTGAAGATTTTCTTTTTGGAGTGATGAAATTGTTCTAAAATTTTTTGTGGTGATGAATGCACAACATTGTGATTATACTAAAAGCCATTGATTATAAACTTTGGATCGATCGTATGGTATGTGAATATACCGGAATTAAACAGCTTAATAAATTTAAAAAGTTAAAAGGTAGAAATGGAAAACAGCATTTTGATGTTCTTTTCTATTTAGTTTCCCATGATAGAATATTTAAGTCCAATTAAATGATGTGATCTGGAAAAACAACATATTCTGAAATTTAGTGGTGGAACTTTATCCTGATAACAAATGTGTCTAACAGATCTAGGCTAAATCCAGCCAGTTTCAGCCATTTCAGATTTTAACCTTTTCCTATTTTTTATAATATAAAGTCATCTACTTAATTCTTAACATTCAGTTACCAAGGCTGATACAATATCTCAATATTTTAGCTATACTAGGCTTTTCTAATACAACTAGATGGATGCTCATGATTTACTATTCTTTTAAAATTGAATGTATCCTCTTCCCCAAATAGTGAGGCTCCTGAGGGCTCTGGAGATACCCAGGTCTTATGGTCAGAGCTGATAGCTCCAGAGTTTGGTGCCTTGCCAGTGGGCTCTACTTTGGAGTTTGTGCTCCTGAGAGTAACAGAGTTGGACTCAATTATGTCTTCCCTACACATGACTCATTTGTCCCTTCTGTTTAAACCTATACTTGGTGCTGAGAGTTTGTAGGTGTATGTCCAAGTGACTTGAGTCTTTGGGCTGTCCATGTGCCAGCTGGGCCCAGAACCTCAGCGGAGTTGCAACACCTACTCTACAGCTGATTGGACTCACCCAGGACAACTAACAAGGAGATGATGATGGACAATGACCATCCCAAGGAACAGAGAGAGTCTGTAACTGCAAGCAAGATAGTCCCATCAATCTTCCCCATGGGATATAAACCCCTCTCAATTAGAGGTGGAGTGGACATCACCATCCCAGAATCCTCAGGATTGGGGAAAGAACTATGGGCTAGAGTGGACTTACTGGTATTCTACTATGACATATTGTGATTCTAGCAATGGAAGAAATTACAACATTGATGTGGTGCCAGTGGCCACTGGAGGCTCTGGGACAGGGAGAGGGAAAAAAAGTTATAATACGGGGGCTTTTTCGGAATTCGGGAATCGTCCTGAATGACATTGTAATGACAGATATAGGCCATTATATATCTTCCCATAGCCTGCAGAACTGTGTGGGAGAGAGTGTAGACTACAATGTGAACTATGGTCCATGCTTAATGGCAAAGCCCCAGGATGCGTTTATCAATTGCAATGAATGTGCCACACTAATGAAGGATGTTCATGTGGGAGGGTGTGGGAAGTGTGGGGAGTGGGGCATATGGGAATCCCTATATTTTTTATGTAACATTTATGTAATTAAGTATCTTTTAAAAGACAAAATATTTAAAGAAGACTCTTGGGAGCAGATGTGTCTCAAGCGGTTGAGCTCCCACCTCCCACATGGGAGGTCCCAGGTTTGGTTCCCGGTGCCTCCTGAAAAAACAAAAACAACAAGCAAAACAAATGAAAAAACCAACTCAGGGAAGTGGATGTGGCTCAGTGGTTGAGATTCGGCTTCCCACATACGAGGTTCTGGGTTCAATCCCCAGCCCTGGTACCTCAAAAAATAAAATGAACAACCCACTTATAGTTACAACAAACAATCTCAAAAGCATTGTGAGAAGTGAAATAATCCAGGCACAAGAGATTACATACTCTATACTTCCATTTATGTGAAAGTCTAGAATAAAGCGAAACTGAGAGTGACAGCAAAACGGGTGGTTGGGGTGGGGGAGGGGCAGAGAGGAACTTTTTTGAGAAATAAAATAGAAAGTTTGTGGTGATAGTTACATGACTATATACATTTGTCAAAACTCATCGAACTGTACAATTAAAAGTGCTAAATTTTATTGTATGTAACTTATACCTCAATAATGCGAGAAAAAAAAATTAAATGTAGCCTAAAACTGAATACTCTTTGCCTCGACTTCACTTTCTTATACATCAGTGACTTTTTTTTCTTGACAAAAATAAGATTTTCCAAGGTAGCTAGAGATATATTTGAAACTATGATTGACTGGAAAACCCTGCTCCTGTGATCACATGGCCATAGGGCTTTGCTATATTTGTTTAATACTTTAAAATTGTTAGAGATGCAATACTAAAGATTTTGCTTGCTAAATCTTGGAAACATGCCTAGATTTCTCATGCATTGATCTTCTATGCAATATTTTGGTTCTTTTGTAATATTAGCTTATAATACTAACAAAAATATACATGCACATTTATTTTATCAATAAATGGATGGAAATTTCTGACATTTTGAAAGAAGTTAATAATAACCATTATCACCAAAGTGGAGACTATCTCAATTACATTACAATGAATTTATCAAAATGGTGACTGTACCTGTGGGAATGAGTTTACAAAATAATATTTTGAATCACACAATCAAGTAGAATTATACAATATAAAAAACAGATGGGAATTTAAATAAGGGATATTTGTTTGCTTTCCAAACATTCTGGTTGTCAATGAGTACAGAGTTATTTAAAAACAATTCATTTTTTATTTTCTTATATTTCAAAGTAAACCAATTCAAAATAAACATAATTATATATGAAAATACTACCCAAAGAAGGTAGCTCAGGCAGTCTTTTGAATTGCATATTTCTCCCAGTTGCATAGTAAGTAAGCTACTTGAAAGATGTAAAGGCGGTTAAATAGTTTATGCAGAAAAACTAAGGCCATGAAGCCATTCATTCATTCAGCCAAAGATAAGCAAGTGTTCTCTAAGTGTCAGACCCTGTTCTCAGCAGTGGAAGATGCAAATGGGAATGAAACAAGATCCCTGTGGAACATGCCACGGTAGAGGGACTTGCACTTGGGAACAATCAGAAGGAAAAACAACTCTAGCCTAAGTGGGAGGGGCAGTCAGTTCAGGATACCCATAAGAGACAGGATGAATACTGAGGGACATCATAGAGCAGACAGGGGCTGCCCAGCCTTCTGGTAATGCGAGTGCACAGGTACCCTCCGTCCAGAGATCAAACGAGGAATTGGGCTGTGATAAGTAAAACACTTTCAGGGAAAGGTATAAAATTCTGTGTTGCTAGAGCCTAAGATATCAGAAAAGATTGGCAATGAGACTGGAGAAGCTAGCAGGGCCTTATTTGCAAAGAAGCTAGCAAAGCCAATTTCTTAAAAGGATATTTAAAATGAAAATAAGTTGGTGTATAGAGAAGAACAGACAGAGGCACAGCTTCTAAATGCTAAACTGGAAATAGTGTAGATGTGAGTTAAACAGTGAAAAGTCATCTCAGAAATGTTTAGGTAACCAGTAAGAACTACTTCAGGAGCTTAGGGGACAAATACTGTTACTTATGTTGTTTATCAATTACTCAGTTAAACTCCCCCCTTTAGCAGAAAGTATAGAGTTTCCTTCTCAAAGCTACCCTGGTTGTAAGGATTAAATGATAGTGTCAATATGTGTGGATGCATATATGTTTCTGGTGTTTCTGTCACTTCAAATTGCCCAAGAACCCCAAGGCTTTCTCTGTCTAAAGGGAATCATTTCTATTTCAAAATACAGAATTAAGGCAGAAAGAAAGATACTTGTTATTCGTAGTAATTTTTTTAAGGACACTTTAGATTTCATAAATGTTATCAAAACTATAGTGGATTCCCATATATCCCACTGACGCCTCCTCCCCACTTTCCCCCATTAACAACATCTTTTATTAGTGTGGTACATTTGTTACAATTGATGAACACATATTGAAGCATTGCTACTAACCATGGTCTATAAGTTTACATTATAGTTCACACTTTGCACTACATAATTTTATCATTTTTGACAAAATATATAATGGCCTGTATCCATGATTGCAATGTCATGCAGAAAAATTCCAATGTCCCAAAAATGCCCCATTATACCTATTCCTTCCCTCTCCCTCCCCTCAGAAACTCTGGTGGCCACTGCCTTTACATCAATGATACAAGTTCTTTCATTGCTATGTTAATAATAAGTCTACTTTGGTCCATAGATGCATTTCCCCCTTACGTTTGTTCATTCCTCAGTCTTGAAGATTTGGGGATTCTGTTTCTGATTGAGAGGGGGCTAAGATCCCATGGGGCAAATGGATGGAACTGTCTTGCTTGCAGTTGTTGATACTCTCTGTTTTTTTGGGATGGGCATTGTACATCATCATCCTTTTGTTAGTTGTCCTGGGTGAGTCCAGTGAACTGGAGAGTAGGTGTCGCAACTCTGCTGAGATTCAGGGCTCAACTGGCATATGAACAGACTGAAGATTTAAATCTCTGGGACATATATTTACTGAGCATAGTGCTAATTATAGGTTCAAATAAAGGGCAGAAGAGCCATGTGTAGGGAAATTATGAGTCTCACTCTGTTACATTGGGGAGCATAAATTCCAAAGTAGGTCCAATGACATGGTGCCATATTCCTGAGATTGTCTGTCCTGCCTATAGTGCCTAGATGTCTCTAGAGCCCTTGGGAACCCCAGCTGTTTGAGGCATTGTTTACTGTGGCAGTCAATGAGATTCTGCTGAGACATGCATAAGTGTAACCTCTGGAATGACCTCCTGACTCACTTTGAAATCTCTTAGCCATGAAAACTAATTTGCATTTCCCCTTTTTGGTCAAGGCCTTTTTCCAAATGCATTGTAAGATGGCACTTGGTAATAATCCCTTGGTGCCAGGGAGGCTCATCCCCAGTGTCCCACACTGGGGGTAGGTAGTGAGTTTATATGCTGAGTTTGGCTTAGAGAGAGGCCACATTTGAGCAACAAGGAGGCTTTCAGGAGGTAACTCTTAGGCAATATATATTATGAGGCTAAGTTTCAATTTCACAAGGAAATTTCATAAGTACAACCATCAATATCAAGGGCCTGGTGTAATGGTCTGTCCTCCTTCGCTAGGCATTGCCCATGTACTCAGGGGATTCTTGCTGCTCTATTAGAGAATGTAGCAGGACTTCCCAGGAAGAGATTTTGGTATTCTTTTGGTTATTGTGTGGTTCTCCACCCACCGAAACAACACCCTACAACCACCTGAACATATTCATATGCCTCAGAGACATACCCCAGTGCACCCCTCCCCACACATCCCCCCCATCAGTGACACCCCACAACAGTGATCCTCCCCTGCCACAGTTGTGACCCTTCTCTGTTCCAAAAACAAAGCCAAAAAAAAAAAATACAAAAATAAAAAGTGAAATATAAAATTTTCTTTTCATTTTGTCTTCATCATTGTAAGATCTGTTGTCTTTTATGTATAGTGACAGTTTCTTCCGTATTATTTTTTCCCTTTATCTTCTTATTTTTATGTCTTTATCTTCTTATTTTATGTCTTGTTTTTTTCCCTTTATCTTCAAAGAAGCTTTAGCTTACAGAAAAGTCTCGTAGAAAATATGGGGGATTCCCCTATACCCAACCCCCTTCTCCTCTCCTACTATCTCCTATTAATAACATTATACATGTATGTAGCACATTTGTTACAATTGATGTACAAATATTGAAACATTGCTACTAACCATGGTCAATGGTTTACATTTTGCACCATATGATTTTACAGGTTTTGAAAAAATTTAAAATGGCCTGTATCCATCATTGCAAGATCATGCAGAACAATTCCAATGCCCTAAAAATGCCCTATGTTCCCTCTGTTCTAGTCTTCCTTCCCCCTCCCCTTGGAACTTATGGTAAGTAGTTATGTTTTATACAGTTGCCATGAACACTGAATTAGAAAATACTGAACCATTGCTCCTGGGTGAAATATAGGATTAGGTTCTGGTGAGCCTCTTGTAACAACATTTTCATTCACTAATCAATATATAACCTTGTTTTCTGTGTGTTTCTGTTTAAAGACACCTTATTTCATATATATTGTTTCATTAACATTGAACTCATGGCCAACCACACTATAACTCATGCCTGAACACAGCTTTGACATACATATTTTCTCCCTAAGCCACATCATAGCCATTGTGTTCTTAGGGACACTGGACAGCACTGTAGCACTATGCTTAGGGGCAATTTTAAACAGCAAAATCACCAACAAAAAGCATAAAAATGCAAAAAAAAAAAAAAAAAAGTGGCACTCAATATATGAAAAGGATTCATATTTATGGTATGAGAGCTGAAATAAGGCAGAGCAGTGACTTGTTCAACCTCAGCTGGGAACGTGCATCAGGTGAATCAAATTTTTTACACTCTACACATGTCCATGAATGATCGAAATTGACAAAAGAATTGATTTTGGAATTACAAATTAAATTTTAGCAAGTAGGCAAATTCACAAATATGGACTCCTTGATTAAGGAAGATTGACTATATCTGCAAGGTTGGTTGTTTGCTTGGCTCATAGCGTCAGTTGTTACCACACAGGATCACCCTTACAAGACCTACAATGATGGTCATACAGTGTTCCAAAGTGACAGATTGTTTTAGTCAGCCAAAGGGATGCTGATGCAAAGTACCAGAAATCTGTTGGCTTTCATAAAGGGTATTTATTTGGGGTAAGCTTACAGTTATAAGGCCCTAAGGAGTCCAACTCAAGGTTACTTCCTTACCCAACTTTGTTGCCATGTGTTGAAGTAAGATGGCGGACATCAGTCTGTGAGGGCTCAGGCTTCCTCTTCCTCCTTAAGGCTCCATGGGTCCAGCTTCTTCCTATCTCAGCTGTAGGCTGGCATAGGGCTCATCTCTCTTCCTGGGGCTCCTTTCTTTCCAGGCTCAGCTGCTCTGTTTTCTTCACAAGGTCAGCTGTAAACTATCAGGTGAATGGCTCATCTCTCTCCAGAATTCCATCATCAAAACTAAGTTCTGTCCTCTGCCGTGTTTTTTTCTGTGTTCTCCTGTATATTTCTGTGTTCTCCTTGACTGAGTGTCCATATATATATCCCACAAAGGGGGTGGGGATTCAAACTGAGTTGCCCTATGATGTGGTTGAATCAAGGCCCTAATCTTAATTTAAGGCATCTCAGCTGAATTTAATACAATCAAAGGGTATCACGCCCAGAAGAACAGACCAATTTATAAACATAATCAGTATCTCTTTTTGGAATTCATAAGTAATATCAAACTGTCACACAGATCTTTTCACACTTTAATGCTTATCCACTTTTTCCCCCAAGCACCCTACAAGCCAGGATGGTGGGGCCTAAAGCAACTTCCAGTCTTATCCATACACTGTGCTGAAACCTATGCATTCAAACACAGTCACTTAGTATGTTTATTCTGCCTTGGAGGAACAACTCTGAATTCCACCATCCTTGTGAGTTCCTAATTAAATATCTTGATGTATTTAATCTGCTAGAAGCACTCTCAGTCAGGGTCATCCCTTCAAACTCCCATAAACTAAAAAATTTAGGAAGTGAGGATTTAGGTCTTGATACTATTGGCATCCAGAGGTCCTGGGATCCTTACAATCATCATTTTGTCTCCAGGCTACTGCATATTAAAGGACATGCTAAATTTCAAATTGTCTATTTTATTCTTGTTAACAACATTTGGTTCTTAACTCTGAAATGACACAGAGTGTAAGAATTAAGAAACAGATTTTTGTTACTGGTTGGCTCTGGTTTCTGGGATTCTAGGTTCTTGGTTTATGTCTCATAAAAGAATTTAAGGACATGCCATAGGGTAGGCAAGAGAGTAAAGTGTTTATTAAGAAACAAAATGAGACAAGTACACGGTCCATGATGAGGTATGGACAGTGGGCATACTGCAGGGTGAGTTGCGCATGTGGGACCCTCAGTCAGGCCTTTTAAAAGTCTGTTTGCTGTTCTGATTGGTTTCCCTACCTGTCATTTCTCAGGGGGCCAATGATGAGGCCCCTTGGGGAAGTCTGAGGCTTTCCCTTGACCCTGAATGAGATTTTATTCCAATCTCATTCCAAATGGGGTTCTCATGGCTGGGTTCTCGCAGGGTCCTTCCAGCAGCCTTCTTGGTGGAGGTTTTACCCTCAGGGTTTCCAAGGGGGTTCCATGGCCACGTGTTTCATGGCAATGTTTTTCTGCCAGGTCTTAGACTTGTCTTCCCTTTTCCTAAACTAGCGTGCCTCAACTCCCCCCTCAGAGAGTTTAGACTCTTATTCTTAAAGGAGCACTGAAGAATGATGGTCTGTCTTCTGCAACTACTTCCTGTTGGTTAGGGGGATTAGGCCCTACCTGACAAGGTGTAAAACCCTCTTGCTACTCTGTTGTGGTTGGGGAAAGATGAGTCTGGCACCGTGGGTGGAGCTGGGTGAAATCCCCACATGACTAATAAAGCATTGATTCTGTAAGAAATAAACTTAATTAGAATTTTGAAGATACATGGTCCCATTAAAAGGATAAAAAGGATGGTGGTAGGTGGGCCCCAAAAGAAGGCCAGCCATGACATACTGGACCACAAAAGTGAGAAATGCCAGGTGCCCTCAGAGGCTGCATCCTCCCAAAGTTGATGGGAAACGGCATTTTTCCTTGTTTTTATTTATTTATTTTATGCTGTTGATTAACTCTAGGGAGAGATTGTGGGTATAAACTGCCAATCCCAGTTCACATAGCAGTGGTTATGCTTAGGACAGCTAGGAGAGGTTTGAAAAGAGATACTGCCCTAGACATAAACTCATAAAGACAGTATAGGCAACAACAAGACAAGCATATGGCAAGCAAAATAAAGACAGTACTTAAGAAAGCCATTCCTTTATCTTATAGGCACGTTCATGAACTGCTTAGAAAATGAATTAAGTGTACCAGGACTTTCAACATGTTCAATATCCCTCTGCATATGATCTAGAATAGAAAAGATATCATCATAATCATCAGACATATAGGTAGAGAACTTAATACTAATCAATGCACTGATCAATGCATAAATTTCTCTTTGAGCTGCAGTTAATAGATCTAAGCTCCAGTTTGCAATACCATACATGTTATCTCTCCACTGGAGCAGGCCATAATGCCAATGGCATTTTAATTCTACTTACATCACTCTGGTAATCATTGCTCCACTTGGTATGCCCTTCACACAGCCAGCATGCTGCAGCACCATTGATCCTAGAGAGAGACTTAGGAAGATAAGTCTCCAGTGTTTCACTGGTCTGGTGCATAGCACTCTTTGGCAATATGAAACAGAGCCAGTCTGGAGACAATGTCCATTGTACATCTGGTCATGTTGAGCCATTGTTGCCTGCTGCAGGAGGCTGAAGCTGCAATGTACTCTCCATCCTCTTCAGGAGTATGTTCGGAGATATAGTAGACACTTTTATTGTTTTAGAGGTCACAGTGACTGACCAAACTAATAACTTAAATGGAGAGGCACCACGCAGGGTACTTGGGTCTGGTTTGAATGCACAGGAGAGTTTGACAATACTAAAGTCTATCTCTTTAAATCTTTATACACTTTTTAAACACTTCCAATGTGAAGTATAACATATCAAATGAACTGAAATTTACCATGATTACATTAATAGGTATTTTATTTTAGCAGTACAGGAAAAACTACTTTCTCAATTTTTTATGAAATCAAGATTATTTTTCTTTACCACCACTTTCATATGCAGATTGAGGTGGCCTCTGACAGGTTTCACTGTTATGATGTTACTTTTTAAGATTAATATCAATTTAGGTTTTTATTTAGTAATGGCTTCCTGGAATTAACCATTTAAATGCTTCAGTTTAGAAGATGCTTTTACAAATTTCTTCTAATTACTAGGCGTTACTTTATCTTTAAGCCTATTAAATGACAATTAGCAACCAATGAAATTTACCTTTTTCTTAATTTCATTATACATGAACTTATAATTTTCATCATCTTAAAGATTTAATACATATAATGCTAATTTATTTAATTGGTATCCTATAAACCTAGGGAAATAACACCCAAGCTAAATAAATTTGAAACCATTATAATTTATGCAAGGAATGTTCTTTTTTCCTTTCTGTACAGGAGGCTAAAACCTCTTTTCTTTAATAAAATTCTAAAACTGAATAATCTTAAAAGCATACTGACTGCTAGGTTCTGGAATATATTGTAATTGTTTAATTTGTTCTAATTATAGTTTAGAAAAGATTTTTTCATAGCTTTCAATAATTTTCCCTTTACTTACTGAAATTTGGTAATAGGATTAGTAACCACCCTTATTTTAAGGCTGTTGAAATGCATACATTAGGGAATTACAGGACAAACTATGATTCTTAATTCCCCAGCCTAAAAGATAGAATTTAATCTGCCACATGCAGCCCCACCCTCGTAGCTTTTGCAAAGAGAAGACCCTGGGGACTGGAAGGTTAAAGAGCTTAGAAATTTTTTTTCCCTTTCCCAATAGTTTCTATATTCAGATTTCTATATGACCTTAGTCTAATTTGGGCTTCAGGAATATTCATTCACAAATATAATCACATATTCAATTTTTAACAATTTGAATAGCGCTCTTAAGTATTTTCATTTGTTAATTTGATATCAAAAATTATGAAGAGATATGCTGAGCAAATAGACATAGAAAGACAGTTACTTATAATTTTCATTCTCTTACAAAATAATTTTAACTATAAAATAACATTTAAAAGATCTCTTTGAAGGCTATTTCTAATTACTCTAAATTGCACTGTGACCATGCAGTTTTTGCACAAGAATTTCATTCCTTTTAATTATTGGCTTGTCAAAATTTTCCCAATGCTTTAAAATACAATTTATAACATTTTCCTTTATTTCAGATCTTTGCTTATTTCCCATTTTGACTCTGACAGATATTGGATGAGCAAGACTAATTCCAGTATATACTCACTGGGGTCATTGAAGTCTCAGGGAAACCTGGTTTTTCTCATAACTTGCTGCTTTTAGGAGCATCAACACTTGAGGTGGGAGGGCCCCCCACTTCCCAGTCCTTGGGGATAACAGGACTCCGGTGGCCACTGGACTGGAAGAGTGGATGTCCAACTCCAAGGGTCGAGAATTCCACCAGGCAACAATCTAGTCCACACCTGAAGTCACAAGAAAAAGCAGGATCATTAGTACCGTGGAAGGACAGGATACAGGTCTCAAATTTGCCTTCCCCTGAGCCATGGGGGCAGCAGTTGTCATGAAATAACCATAAGCAAAGACACGGGGTGAGACTAGACATGAAGTAACCATAAGTAAAGGCAAACTCAGTTTATAATTACCATTACTATAGCAAGCATACACAAGGGTGTGGTTAGACCTGAAGTAACCATAAACAAAGATAAATTAGTCTAAGATTACCATCACAGTAATAGGTTCTAGGCTAAATCCACCCAGTTATAACAATTTCAGATATTATCCTTCTGTTTTATAATATAAAGGTTTCTATATTATCTCAACCCTTAGTTACAATTTCTAGGAAGTTTTCACTTTAAAATAAATGGGTTATTTTGTTTATTAGCTAAGCAACTAAAACAATTTTATTAGTAACAATGCTGTTAAGTTTTCATGCTTTTCCAGCAGTTGAACCAATTCCACTTGTGATTTCTTTTATACATCAAATTCAATTGCAAGATAGTATTGACATTTAAAGACTCAATTTTAGGTTACCTTTCACCATTATCCAATTTGTAACAGCCAAACCCCAAATCTGATTTATGAGTTCCTAGGCACAAGCAGACTAACAAAGTTAAAGCAAGCACAGATTAGAACAGAAGAGAGAATTTTACATTTACTTAGCTTAGGGCCAGACTTGACTTTAGAATCACCTAGATGCAAAGCTCCCAGTGTCAGTCCATGGCAGGAACTTCGTGCAGGACCCTCCAGCTTCATTCCACCAAGAAAATCCCTGGGCAGCTACTAAATTTGGAGATAAGGGGTCCAGAGAAGCCCTGCCCCTGACAAGACATGAATTGGGGCTGCTCTGAGGGCTGCATCCTATTAGTTTACCTCCCTGTGAGGCTTTTTCACTGGAAGGACTGGGGTGTTACAAAGGAATAAGCAGAGAGCTAGGAATGATCAGGAACCTTTTAATCTTAATTGATGGCATATGAGGAGGTTCCTTATTCTACAAGGGAGAGGTTTAGTAAATGGTCTAGATCATGATTCCCCACTCACTCCCCTTATTAGATACAACCAAGGTTAGCAGAGGTCTGGAGTGCAGGCTAGGACTGAGTAATTGGATCCCATGTTAATTAAGAAATTAACAATCTTACCTGGCACATCAAGGGTCACCCGGGGCTACTCTGGTTGATGGTTCATGCATGGCTTCAGGCCCTAGGAGTCTGGGTGGTGAGGCAGCTTGGGGCAAGGTTTTTACTGACATGGAGCATAGATTTGGGTGGCCTTGATGTGACAGTGACTTTAATGGTGGCAGTTAAAAGGTGAACCTGTCCCAGACCCTGTGCCTACCCCTCCTGCCGCGGTCCAGCCGAGGCACGAGGGAGCAAGACTGAAGGTGGTCAAGGGCGTCGGCGAGAAAAGATGAGTCGTACACCAGTTGAGTGAGAATCCACGTATATCTTTTTTATTCTTCTTATTCTTCTTATTCTACTTCAATGTAGGATAGCTCAGTTTTTATATACTATTCTTTGGGCAGGCTTGTAAGCATTCCTT
>JAQZBX010044873.1:0-21229 GCA_029593785.1 Cabassous unicinctus
AAAAAAAAAAGCAAGAGTTCAATAAAAGACCTCGCTTCACACCTGGAGGAATCAGAAAAAGAACAGCAAACTAATTTCAAAGTAGGCAGGAAGAAAGAAATAACAGATAAGAGCAGAAATAAATGAAATTGAAAATAAAAACAATAGAGAAAATTAACAAAACCAAAAGTTGGCTCTTTGAAAAGGTCAATAAAATTGACAAACCCTTAGTCAGACTGACAAAGAAAAAAAGAGAGAAGATGCAAATAAATAAAATCAGAAATGTGAGGGGGTACATTACAACTGACCTCACTGTAACAAAAAGGATCATGAACTGCATGCCAACAAATTAGACAACTTAGATGAATTGGAAAAATTCCTAGAAACCCATGAACAACCTACACTGACTCTGGAAGAAATAGAAGACCTCAGCAATCCAATTACAAGTAAAGATATTGAATCAGTCATCAAAACCTCCCAACAAAGAAAAGCTCAGAACCAGATGGCTTCACAGGTGAATTCTAACATCATTCCAAAAAGAATTAATACCAATCATAACTCATTCTATGAGGCCAACATCATCCTAATACCAAAGCCAGATAAAGATACTACAAAAAATGAAAATTACAGACCAATACCTCTTATGAAGATAGGTGCAAAAATCCTAAACAAAATAATTGCAAAATGAATCAAACAGTACATTAAAATAATTAAAGACCATGATAAAGTGGGTTTTAACCTGGGTATGCAAGGGTGGTTCAACATGAGAAAATCAATTTATGTAATACACCACATTAACAAAGTGAAGGAGAAAAATCACGTGATCATCTGCACCGATGCAGAAAAGGCATTTGACAAAATCCAGCATACCTTCTTGATAAAAACATTTCAAAAAATAGAAATAAAAGGAAACTTTCTCAACATAATAAGGGGCATGTATGAAAAACCCACAGCTAACATCATACTTAATGGTGAAAAGCATAGAAAACTTTTCCTCTAAGATCTGGAACAAGATAAGGATGCCCACTGTCACCACTGTTAATCAACATTGTTTGGAAGTTGTAGTCAGAGCAGTTAGGCAAGAAAAAGAAATAAAAGGCATCCAAATCAGAAAGGAAGAAGTAAAACTTCTCCTATGTGCAGAGAACGTGGTCCTATGTATAGAAAGTCCTGAAAAATCTACAACAAAGCTACAAGAGCTAATAAATTCAGCAAGGTGGCAGGATCATAATCAACGTGCAAAAATCAGTAGTGTTTCCCTACACTAATAATAAGCAATCTGAGATGCATGAAATGGAGATGAATGAAAACAAGAACACAGCATATCAAAATTTTTGGAATGCAGCAAAGGCAGTCCTGAGGGAGGAATGTATAGTCCTAAATGCTTATATTGAAAAAAGAAGCAAGAAGAGCATCCATTTATAATAGCAATGAAAAGATTTAAATATCTAAGAATAAATTTAACAAAGGATGTAAAGGACTTGCACAAAGAAAACTAGAAAACATTGCTAAAAGAAATCAAAGAAGGCCAAAATAAATGAAAGGACATTCCGTGTTCATGGATTGGAAGACTAAATATCTTTAAGCTGTCAATTCTATCCAAGATGATTTGCAGAGTCAAAGCAATCACAACAAAAATCCCAACAGC
Source organism: Cabassous unicinctus (assembly GCA_029593785.1). NCBI lineage: Eukaryota > Metazoa > Chordata > Mammalia > Cingulata > Chlamyphoridae > Cabassous > Cabassous unicinctus. The sequence continues at coordinate 1,628 of JAQZBX010044873.1, forward strand.
CTACACTGCAGAAATGGAAAAGCCAATTATCAAATTTATTGGGAAGCTTAAGTGGCACCAAATAGCCAAAAACATCTTAAAAATGACTAAAGTTGGAGGGGCTCACACTTCTTGACTTTAAAACACATTGCAAAGCTACAGTGGTCAAAACATTATGGTACTGGCATAAGGATTGTGATATTGACCAAAGGAATCAAATTGAGAGTTCAGAAATAGACCTTCACCTCTACGGCCAAGTGGTTTTTGACAAACCTCCCAGGTCCATTTTACTGGGACAAAACAGTCTCTTCAACAAATGATGCTGGGAAAACTGGATATCCATAACCAAAAGAATGAAAGAAGACCTCTATCTCACTCCTTCTATAAGGATCAACTCAAAATCAATCAAAGACCTAAATATAAAAGCCAGGACCATAAAACTATTAAAAGAAAATATAGGGAAACATCTTCAGGATCTTGTGGTAGATGGTGGTTTCTTGGCCCTTACACCAAAGCATGAGCAACAAAAGGAAAAATAGATAAATGGGACCTCCTCAAAATTAAACACTTTTGAACCTCAAAGGACTTTGTCGAAAGGGTGAAAAGGCAGCCAACCCAAAGGGAAAAAATATTTGGAAACTACATATCCAATAAGGGTTTAATATCTGTGATATATAAAGACATGCTACAACTCAACAATAAAAAGACAAGATTTTTAAATGGGCAAAAACTTGAATAGACATTTGTCCAAAGAAGAAATACAAATAGTGAAAAAACACATGAAAAAATGTTCAACATCACTAGCAATTAGGGAAATTCAAACCAAAGCTACAAAGATATCTCACACCTATTAGAATGGCCACGATTAAAAAGATGGAAAATTGAAAGTGTCAGAGAGGGTGTGGGGAGAGGAACACTTATTCACTGCTAGTGGGACTGTAGAATGGTACAGCCACTGTGGAGGACTGTTTGGCAGTTCCCAAGGAAGTTAGGTATAGATCTACCATGTGATCTGGCAGTACCACTACTGAGTATATACCAAGAAGAACTAAAAGCAGTGACAAGAACAGATACTGCACACCAATGCTCATAGCGGCATTATTCACAATTGTCAAAAGATGGAAACAACCCAGGTATCCATCAACTGACAAATGGATAAACAAATTGTGGTGTATGCATACAATGGAATATTATTCAGATGTAAGAAGAAATGAAGTTGTGAAGCATATGACAACACAGATGAACTTGGAGGATGTTATGTTGAGTGAAACAAGCCAGACACAAAAGGACAAATACTGTATGATTGTGCTGTTATGAACTTAAATATATTGTGTTATCTCTTGGAGTTTATAACTAGAATATAGGTCACCAGAAAATAAAATGAGGTTAGAGAATCAAAAGCTGAGAGTAGCTTGTGCAGAATTACTAAAAAAGTTGTTCATAAGTCTTTGGAAATGAATAGGAATGGTGAAAGCACATCATAGTGTTTGTAACAAACAGTATTAGTATATGAGTATGACAGTGGTTGAAAGGGAAAGTCTAAGGTCATGTATATCATGAGAAGGAAAGCTGAGAAAATATAACAAGGGACTGTATAACATAGCAAAACCTCATGTGAAATATGAGTTTGGGTAATATTGCATATATAAGCCTGTTTTTCTTTGAAACTGAACAAATGTATGTTATATTACAAGATGTTAATATCAGACAAAAGTACAACCAAAGCAAACTATTGACATTAGTGTATAGTAATATATTAATAATCTTCCATTAAGGGTTTAAAAATAAGGAAATATACTAAGTGAAAGAAACTAGACAAAAGTACTACGTATTGTTTGTCTCCACCTATACAAAATTTAAATGCAAATAAATGAGACAGACAGAAACAATAGCAGCTACATACAGTCGGGGAGGATAGAGAGATTGAGGGATGATTATTAAGGGGTAGAGTTTCTTTGTTTGTTTTTTGTTTATTATTATTGTTATTAGTGGAGTAATGAAAATGCTCGAATAATGATTGAAGTGATGAATACACAACTATGTGATTATAACAAATACCATTGCTTGTACACATTGGATGTATTGTATGCTTTATGAATATGTATCATTAAAATTGATTTTAAAATGAAAAAAATAATCAATTAGTGTGAGGTGGAATTAACATGGAAAGCTTCCTAGGGTTTTAATTTGGGAAAGGGCATAGATCCTATGATTATAACTACAAACCTCCTTTAGGAAAATGCATAAACACAACATTTTGCATACAATTTTAGGAGATTCACAGATTCTTAGAAGATTGAATTTTGAGAAAAACTGGGATTTGGGCCCAGAAAGAAGAAAGAGGGTTTTGCCTAATGAGCTAGCTATCTAGCCAGCAGTGGGAAATGATATTCATGTGGTACTTTGCTTAAAATCTAAATGTATTGACTGTGGTCATGAATGCACAACTCTGTGATTATACCAAGAGCCATTGATTGTATACTTTGAATGGATTGTATTGGGTGTGACTAAAACTGTTCTTTAAAAAAACATATCCCAAAGCTACAGTAGTCAAAACAGCATGGAACTGGCACAAGGATTTATATGTTGACCAATAGAAGAGTACAGAAATAGACCCTCACACAAATGGCCAATTGATTTTAGACAAGACTGCCGAGTCCACACAATTGGGAAAGAATAGTCTCTTCAACAAATTGTGAAAAAGACCCCTAGCTCACACCATATACAAAAAATTAACTCAAAATGGATCAAAGACCTAAATATAAGAACCAGGACTATAAAACTCCTAGAAGAAAATTTAGGGAGGCATCTTCAAGATCTTGTAGTAGGCAATGGTTTCTTAGACTTTACACCTAAAGCATAAGCAATGAAAGAAAAAATAGATAAATGAGACCTCCTCAAAATTAAAAGCTTTTGTATCTCAAAGGACTTTGTCATGAAACTGAAAAGATAACCTACTCAGTGGGAGAAAATATTTGGAAACCACATATCCGATAAGGGTTGAAATATACAAAGAAATCTGGCAACTCAGCAATAAAAACACAAACAACCCAATTTAAAAATGGGCAAAAGACTTGAATAGACATTTCTTCAAAGAGGATATACAAATGGGTAAAAAGCATATGAAAATATGCTCAATATCACTAGCTGTTAGGGATACGCAAATCAAAACCACAATGAGATATCATTTCACACCCACTAAAATGACCACTATTAAAAGGACAAAAACTTCAAGTGTTGGTGAGGATGTGGAGAAATAGGAAGGCTCATTCATAGCTGGTGGGAATGTAAAATTGTAAAATGGTGCAGCACTGTGGAAGACATTAACAGTTCATCAGGAAGCTAAGTATAGATTTACCATATGATCCAGCAATCCTGCTGCTGGGTACATACCCAAAAGAATTGAAAGTAAGGATTCAAATGGATTTTGCACACTGATGTTCATAGCAGCAATATTCACAATTACCAAAAGATGGAAGCAACCCAAGTATGCATCAGTCAATTGATGGATAAACAAAATGTGATATATATATATAGTGCAATATTATTCAGCTATTCAGCTGTAAAAAGGAATGACGTACTGATGCATGTGACAACATGAATGAACCTGTAGGACATTATACTGAGTGAAATAAGCAAGACCCAAAAGGACAAATATTGTATGATCTCACTGATATGAACTAATTATAATAAGCAAATTCATAGATCTAGAATCTAAATTGTAGGTTACCAGGGGGATAGATTGGGTTTAGAAAATGGGGAGTTAATGCTTAATTTGTACAGAATTTCTATTTAGGTTAATAGTTATGGTTTGAAAATAGATGGTGGTCATCGTAGCGCATTACTGAGTGTAATTAATAGCACTGAATTATGTAGGTGAGTGTGGTTAAAAGGGGAAACTTTAGTTCATATATATTCCTAGAATAAAAATCAAAAGATAAAACATAGTACTGTATAACACAGTGAAGCCTAATGTAGATGATAGATTATAGTTAATAGTACAAGTATAAGATAGTTGTTTTGCGAGTTATAACAAAGTACGGCACTAATACAATATGTTAATAATAGTGTAGTATATGGGGGAAATACACCTAATGTAAATTGTGGATGATAATTAACAGTACTATTTTACTACTCTTTCATCAATTGTAACAAAGGTAACTGCTGTTAAAAAATAGCACAATTATTTTTAAAAGTGTAACAAATGTTCCATACCAATGCAAGGTGTTTATGGTGGGGCAGTGCCGGGAATCCTGTATCTTACGCACCATTGTTCTGTAAACCCACAACTTCTCTAAAAAATGAAGAAAAAACTTAAAGATGAAAATCAAAATTATAAAACTTTCTGGAAGACATATGTAATGATTAGATTACAAATATATAATTATTTGTTTACATTATGAACCCCCAGTTATTTCTAAATTCCTAAACAACTGACAATGTTTCTTGGCAAATGGAACATCTCTCCTTTTAGTTTAAGATTTGGGCTCCATTCCTGCAGTCAGATATGGAAGGTACCTAGTAGGTATCCCACTTGACAAAAAAAAGAATGCCCACAGTAGGGTTAATGACAATGGCACAAAAATTCGATTCTGAAAAGTTTGGCAATTCCTATTATTTTAATGCAGAAAAATGAAGAAAATCTGATATTTTATTTTGCCAATGTGAAAAAAAATCTGTAACTTTATGCATTCAAATGACCTTGTTGGGGGATAAATTGCCATTCACATTATTTTTATATATCTTGGGCTGGTTTTTATTATTTAAGTTAAAAACTGCACAAATGGTAATATATGCTCAATATCTTTCCAAGTTCAATTTAAATATTACTTCTTTATGTAGCTATATCTTCCCTCCCTGCTTGAATCTGAGGCTGGGTCCCAGACTAATAAAGGTGTTATAATATGAACATGAGAAATCTGGGATATAACTATGTGTAACCTAACCCCCTACCCTTTCGCCCTCTTGTCCCACTCTTATCCCTTACTTCTCAAATATTATGTAGGATGAGACAGATGTAATAAAATTTAACATCTTACTCGAGTGTTCTCAATTTTAGTGTGCATATTCCCAGATCTCAGATCTCACCGCTAGAGATTAAGATTCAGCACATTTGTGAAAGAGCCCAAATATCTTGGGTGAATCTGCCAAGAAGTGAGTAATAGACCACAAATATGAGAAATACAGATTTAGGCAATGCAGTACAAGATGGTGAGGAGCAATCCTGGCTCAGAGCACGAAAGAACTAGAGGGAAACACTGAAGAAGAATATATCAAGATCTGAAAAACATGACCCCAAGACACAGCCTTTGAATGTAGCAGCTGTACCTAATGCTGAGTATGTTTGTATTTGATCTTTGGATTGTGTTATGGACAGTGTTATGTGAGGGGTCAGCTTGACCTCTATCTGAGGGCCTGAGACACCCAGGAATTAATTATTACTATATAATCCCAGTCAAATTACCTCATCCTCCTGAGCCTCATTTCCTCCTCCTTAAATCAGGAAAACAGTGCTTCACCCATATTATCATATGAATTAAATGAGATAACACATTTAAAGCATTTAACATCTAACCAATACATAGTAAACATTCAATAAATGTTTATTATTAAAGGCTTGTGTATTAACTACGTAAGGTATATAAAGTCCGGATACATAGCTTGATATACACACACATATATATATTCACACAGCATTAGATAATTCTAATTCTCATCATCAAAAAAGCCCTATCTCAGTGTCTTTCTTGTTTTTTATAGATTAAAAGACTTTCTCAGCGTCTACATTCCATAGCATTGCTACATTTTGTAGCAGAATAATGATAGTTTTTATTAATTTATAAAAATTGAGAAGTTCTTATAGTACCATCTATGATTAAAAACTCCTAAAGATAAGGAGCTAGATCTTTATGTAGAACTTGGCATGTATCATATACAAAAGGTAACTTCATTAATGGCTTTGATAGTTTTCATTTTCTTAAATATTTATCAAAATCTACATTCATTTGGTTTATTAATTGACTAACAAACTAAATTGTTCAATTGATAAGCAAAAGCGGTTTGTCTGCAAATTACTAATTCATGTCCTAATAGGGTTAATAAAAAGGTGAAAAGAACTTAATTAGTGATTTAGTCATGGCTTTAAGTCCTGCAGCCTTGAAGAATGAAATATTGTTGATGGTGATAAATTGGAAAAGGGTAATGACTCACTTGAGAGTGTTCTTATTTTTGTGCCGAAATGTCTAGTCACAACACAGTTGGTGTTATTTCCAGTAGCTAGAGTCCCTAATAGAATTGGAGGAATGGTGGTGTGAAAAGGTTGTAGGGGATGGGTGTTAGAAACACACCCCAAGAAGCTATAAAGTACGAGGCTAGGAAACCTGACAAGACTCCAGTTAATGTCAGTGGTGGACGAGTGCTAATAAAAACAACCTATTATGGGTTCCTACACAATATCATCCCAAATTAGTTCAAAGGATGGCACCAAAAGTACACATCACTAAGACTATGAGAAGTAACAACCCTGTACCCACACACTTAAATTTAAGTGACATTGTGTTCAGGCTGGGTCCCCAAGGTGACACTGGGCTTTGCAGATAAGAAACCCAAGTTTGTGAGAGCTCCAGAAGCATTCTGTCTGCAGAGGACTAGCCCCCATTAACCAAGCTCAAAGGAGAGTGCAGACTAACAGGAGGTCAATATATTTGTTTTCAGTGAGAATTAGAATGGCCATGGGGATCAGACAAGTGGGTCCTTTACATACCTTCTCTTTCCTGAAGGGAGACCTCGTAAGGGGTCCTGCCCTGACTAGAAGGTTCTTGGTGATCCTGCGGTCAGCACTACAGAGTAGATGAGTGAGTCTTGAGGCAGTGTGTGGTAGAAAACATAACACGCCCTGGGTCCCCCCTAATTCCCTGCAATGCCACCATCTTTTTCCTTCATATAGATTAAGCAACCCAGTGTGTGCCTGGCACTGTGCAGGCACAAATCCCCACTGGTACCTCAGTGGAGCTTATGAGTAGGGATAATTGAGCCCATTTTACAAAGGGAACATGGGAGGGCAATGGATAGGGAGATAAATATCGTGTGTGTGTGTGTGTGTGTGTGTGTGTGTGCGCGCAGACAGGATCACAGAAACATCAGGAAGATAGTTCCCCCTGTTGATGTAATTATGGATGATATTTAGATTTTTTTTAAAAAATGATTTTATGATCTTCATTGTGCATATATCAGTCTCTACACAAAAAAATTATTAAAAATTAAAATGATCTAGTAAAAATTAGTGGACTGAAGAGTTGCAACATTTATCGGGTTTAAACTTTCCTGGGTTTTCTACCCAAACCCCATTGCAGAAGTTCAACTTGTTGCATGCTCACTGTCTGCCCAGACTGTAAGGCACTACATCTACTATGAAGAATAAGACACAGACATGTACTCATAGAACTTACAAGATGGAAAAGAAAGACATTGAACAAGTGATTTCCATAAAGTATTAGGGAAGCCCAAGAAATAGAGTGGTTAAGACATTTTCCAAATTTGTCCATTGACTAAATGGTTAGTACTTCAAACCTAGTGTTTAAGAGCAGTAGCTTTAGAGTATAACATCAGATCTGAATTCAAAATCCTGTTTCCATCACCTACCTGTGTGACTCTACCCCTTCCCCAATACCACTAGGCAAATTACAAATATCTCAGCCTCAGTTTTCCTATCTGTAAAATGGGTTGTTGTAATATCCACTGAGATAATGAATATAAAATCCTGAGCTCAGGGCCTGGCATACAGGAAGCCACTGATATTTAAGAAGGCATTTGAGCCAGGACTCCCAAGCCCAAATTCATTGCTCTTCCAAGCTCACCTCACTGCCTCTAATTAGATACAAAGCATACATCCTCAGTCACAGTGGTGTTGCCTCAATGTGATAGGGACTTCATGACTCTTCCATAAGAAACTGTTGTCTCTAGGGAGAGAGGACTGAGAGGCAGGGTGGGGAGATATGTTTCACCGCATATCTTTCTGAACTGTTTGAAAAAAAAATCATCTGTCTGCTCATGGACTTCTTTTCAGATTTAAAAATATGAGAATAAAATGGTTTTAATAATTTGAAAAATTTAAGTGATAGCTACTATGAGTAACATTTGATGTATATGAGCTTGACTTTCCCTCCACCCTTCCCCCTAAATCAAGAGAATGATTTAAATGGCAGAGGTCTGTTCCCTCCGTCATCATGCCCATCTCCAGTTCTCAGAATAAGCAAGACATTTTCATCAGACATCTATGCATATCATCAACCCCTGGTCCAATCACTTGAATACTGCAGAAGTGGATCTTTCCACAAGAATAAAACTGTTAGGGGAGGGAGTCACTGCCTGTGGTAAAATGGAAAGCTCACAGAGAAATTTGGCTAGGTAGATTCCCCTTTGAGTATCCAATTTCACAAGAAAAGTTAATGAAAATTTTATTCCTCTTATTTTAATAGGACAAATTTGTAGAAATATACTAAATCAATATATTCTATTGAGTAGACAAATTGTGCCATACTTTGTTAGTCTTTTTCATCCTTGACCTTCATAGGAACTATTAACATGAACAACAGTGAAGAGGAAATTTCTTTTTAAGAGAAATTAAAGTTTTATTAATAATGAGATTCAAACCCCATTCTCATATTTTAATAGGTGATAAAAATACTAATACAGGTTTAACACTTTCATCCTTATTAGAAAATCAAGCTAAAGTGTTTTTTAAAACATTCCATTAACTTGTTTTTCCCAATCTCTTTTGTTTAAAAAAAAAAAAGTAACAAACCTAATAAGGTATACAATGTTTCATTAGAGAACACTTGCCAAGCCTTCTAGCTATAGCAGAATGAATGCAGTTCATAATTGGGAGCTCTAGCAGTGCATCTGAAAAAAAATACAAAGGACTGGAAACTAGTATTTGCTTTGGATACAAGAAAAGCATGTGGAGTAACATTTTTTCAGCAAGGTTATCTCCATGTGACAGTATCAAACATGGAAAGAATGAGAAAATATATTTTCAACCATTTCAGAAAGAAAAAGAAAACCTTATCAAAAGAAGAAAAAAGACAGGCATGCATTGTTACTCTTTCCATTTATGCTCCTTCACCTCAAATAACCTACTGTTACTGTTTATACTTAAACTGAAGGGCCCATCCATTATATCCAAGTCTGAAGCTTAACCTCCTCTGGACTTTGTGCAGGCAAAGCTTTTGCTGATTTCATTGGCTCCATAAACACTATACAATCATCCAGGAGCCATCAGTAACTCTAAACAAAGGAATTATTTGCTCAGAAGCAATAGAGGGTCCATAATGCTATATATAGGAGGACTTTACTAACAGTAATACAGTTGCAGTAGGGAATTGAAGTGTGGTCTTCAATCATTTTTTTCTTGAATGCACAATTAACATTTAGACACTATAAAGCCCCAAAAATGTTTTAAAATTTAAATATAAAAACTTTTCACCATAAATTTAAATAGCAGCAAAGGATACAGTTCTAGCATATTATACATTTTGACATTTTAAAAATTAGATGGTTATATTAGTCTTTGGAATGTGTCAAAAAATGTAAATAATAGAGTAATTTGACACCACCATCATTCATTTTTTAAAATATGTGAAAAATTTCTGCTTTAGGAATTACTTTTGATCCTTGAATTCATATTTCCTCTTCATTTCCTCACATAATTGTATACTAATGTAATATGTTTTATGTTTGCAGGTCTCATATTAATCACTTACATCATATTTCTTTGCAATAAAATGACATATAAATTGAAATTAAACTTTACTTTTTCCTATGAACACAATGCTCTAAGTGTTTCATTAAAAGTCATCGGGATTAAGCGTCAGTAGTAGCAGTACTCAATTGTTGAAAACAACACAAACTATTGCACATATGCAGCATGGAAAAATGAAAGATGGAAGAGAGGTATATGGTAGTTTGAGGGTTTTATGGACCCTAGAAAATTATGCTCTTAAATTACTCCACTCCTCTGTGTGTGAACTATCGTAGGTGGGATCTTTTGATTAGATTACTTCAGTTAAGGGCCTTAGATTAGATTACTTCAGTAAAGCATGACTCAGGGTGGGTCTTAATCCACACTTTATAAAGGTTTATAAACTCTAACTGGAGTCCTTTATAAACAGGATAAATATGGGGAGATAGAGCCACAGACACAGAGAGAAAAGACCCAGGAGCTCAGAGAGGAACCCACAGAAGCTGACAGAGAAAGTCATGAGAGCAAGAAGCTGAAATCAAGAGAACCAGGGAGAGAGAAAGCCACAGAAGTAGCAGCCAAAAGCTGAAAGCAACAAGCCCAGAGAACCAGGGAGAGAGAAAGCCACAGAAGTAGCAGCCAGAAGCTGAAAGCAACAAGCCCAGAGGAGAAGGCAGATACTGGCAGATGCTGCCATATGCCTGGTTAACCCCAGTTACAGCTTGAGGAGAAAGCATCTCCTGATGATGCTTTGATTTGAATATTTTTCTCAGCCTTGGAACTGTAAGCTTATAAGTTAATAAATCCCCATTGTAAAAGCCAACCTGTTTCTGGTATATTGCCTTGACAGCCCTTAGCAAACTAAGCCAGGTAGTAGGCCTTGCTTAATCAAGTAGAAGAACAATCATGAAAGGAAAGGCAGCAAAGAAGAAGTACAATGATCCTTGATCATGGAGAAATTCTCAGGCAGATCAGTTTTTAGAAAGAAGAAACATGAAAGTTTAATGTCCGTAAATTGATCCCTTTAAAGTTACATGTGCCCAAATACCCTTTGGCAAATTTTCTTGTACTCCAGTAATACGCATACTTTGATTTGAATATCCCTTGGCTAAATTAGTTTAATCCAGCTACATTATTGAAGCCACATTTGCTTAGTAAGCATATTTTTTTACTTAGATTGTTTGTTCTAATCAATAATTTTTTAAAGTTTTCTAAAGATGTTTTATTTCACATTGAAGAAAATCCATTTGAAAATACATCATTATTTTTATTCGGGCTTTCTGGGATGAGGTTGGTAGAGATTAATGGGGAACTAAACCCATCCTCTTGCCCCTATGACTGCGCATAGCCACCTCTTATCATTGCTTCAGTTTGGGATGCAAAAGTAGTCTTTTCTTTCCACACTCCAGAGGCCCCAAATTACTCAACTCTTAGTCAATTTATATTGCTGGCCACTGTAGAGAGAGCTTCTTTTAGAAAAGCTCTATTCCCTTCTCTCTGTTTGCAAATATGCTCAATACTACCTGAGTCCATTTTGCTCTTGAAAATTTTTCTGAAACCAGTAAAGAAGCAGCCAATACATTCCAACATCCTAATTTTTTTTTTTTTTACCTTTTCCTCTAGAGCTATAGTCTCCATGGCATTTGGTCCACTTTACAATTTACTGCAAATGGCAACTTTAGAAATATTTTTCCACTGTATAATAATGGTAGCCAGATTTCTAGGTTACAATAATTGTTCTTACACCCACCACCTGACCACTTAGCCAATGCCCACTTTAAGGTACAAAAGTTTTTTAGAATACAGTTTCAGTTTACCTTAATAAAACCCAGAATAACAGTGATTTAAACAAAATAGCTTATTTTTCATGTAACAATTCAAATTTAAGGAGAACAGGGCTGATATAGCAGCTCCATGGGATTGGGGAACCAGACTCCTGTTATCTTGTTGGTCTGCCATTGTCATCAAAGGGCCACAACCGCATCCACATCCCAGGGAGAAGGAAGAACAAAAGAGATGAGGGGGAAGATATGATTCTTCCTTTTAAGGACACGACACAGAAGTTGCACACATTACTTAGGTGCATATCCGTTGGCCAATGCTTGATCATATGACCATAAACAGCTGCAAGGAAGGCTTAGAAATGCAGGGTTTTGGTGGGTAGCCATGTGTCTCAGCTAAAAATTTGAGCACATGGAAAAAGGTAGAGGTCAGGGGATTTGGACTCTGTAGCAGATTCTGCTGTGTATGTCTATTGGGAAAACTGCATATGTTACATATATAAAACCAAAGTAGTCATTGGGACTACTCCTCTGAGTGAACTGCAATAGTAATTGCTGCCACGTGATCAGCTCATGTGAGATTACCTGTTCAATAATTGTTTTCTGACATGACTGGATGAGAATTATCCCTCAAATATAAATTCAACTTCTGTGGAATGGCTGTATATCACATGAAAAGAACTGCTGAAAGTAAATACATCAATATTTTCTCCAGAGTAAATATTTGCTATTGGGAGTTGAATCATGTTGTCCACAGCAGCCGTGTTCATGTCCCAACACCTGGTCCTGTGGATGGGAACCCATTTGTAACTAAGACCTTTGAAGATGCTATCAGCTAAGGTGTGCCCAAACTGAATGAGGGTGGGACTTAATCCAACATGGCTGAAGTCCTTTTAAGTAAGGCAAATTGCATACAGAAGAGGGAAGCCACAGGGAGCAGCCAGAAGCTGGAAGCCAACAAAATCCAGAAGAGAAAGAAGACATTACCATGTGCATTGCCATTGACAAAAAAGCCAGGAACCCCAAAGATTGCCAGTCAGAGGATACTGACCCTAAGAGGAAGCAAGCCTTCTAACCTCTGTAACCATGATTCAATAAATTCCTGTTGTTAAGCCAATACATTGTATGGTATTTGTTTTAGCAGCTAGGAAACTAATACAATTGGCTAAAAGGACACTGAAAAAAATACCCATTTTACTCAAGTAAGCTTTTCTTTGAATTAGGTTGATAAATCCAGAAAGCCATATTCTTTCCCTTCCTTCTTCCTTTTCTCTTTCCTTCCTTCTCTTCCTTCCTAAATTCATAACAGTTAAAAAGTACTTTGTGCCAGGCACTTTCACATATATACCATCCTACTAATCCATACAACAACCATATGAGGTTCATTTTATTATCCTCAATTTATAATTGAGGAAATTGAAACTCAGAGAAGTTTACTGACTATCTCAAGATCACATCAGGAAGTTACACAACCACAATCTGATTCCAATTATAATATTTTCCTACTACACTATAGTAATGGGTTATTAGAAACTTCCAGAAAGGCCTATATCTCTGTCCTAGCTTAAATCAGGTGATATGCCTGATTACATAGCTTTCCCAAGAGTAGCAAACTTTGCAATCCAATGGATCAGAGGAACTAGAAAGTGCAGTTGGTTTGAAGTGCAAGTATAGACTATATGGCAGAGTTGCTTGCTCTCACCCAATATAGATACATTCCTTCTTCCTTAGTAATAGAACCTTCAGTTCATCTGGACGCAAATCTTCCTAGCCTCCCTTGAAGCTAAAAATGGCCAATATAGGCAAAGTTTTTCTGTATATCATATAGAAATTGTCCTCAAAGGAAAGAAGCATGACCTTCTTTCTTTCCTACTTTTATAGGATGAGTGTAAATATGATGTTGAAGCCCAAGCTGCCATTGTGGATCATTAAATGGCTTGCTATGTATGTCAGAACAGCCAAGACAGAAGAAGCCTGGTACCCTGATTTCAAGGAATAGTACACTGGACTACCTGTCTGTGGACTTTCACATGACAGAAAAACAAATTTCAGTCTTTAAGCATCTGTTACTTGCAGTTTCTATTATTCACAAAAGAACTTAGTTCTAGTACAAGCCACATCCTTCTCCTTCTAAGAGGTACTACAAATGGCTATGGTGCCTAATACTAACCTGCATTTAATATTCTGGCTCTCCATCCATTTTCTCAGTGGAAATGGTTGGGAATGTGATAAAGATAATTATAGATGCTACTCTTGCCAAGAAAGGCTGTGAATTTCAGTTAACTCTTTTTTCTTTTTTAGACGGTACCAGGGATTAACCCAGGACATTGTGCATAGGAAGAAGGGGCCCAACCACTGAGCTACAACCACTCCCCAATGAGAGCTGTTTTTTCACTTGTTTGTTTGCTTTTAGGGGTATCAGGGATTGAACCCAGGGCCTCGTACATGGGTTCAACCCCTGAGCTACAACCACTCCCCAATGAGAGTTGTTTTTTTTTGTTTTGTTTTTTGTTTTTTTCATTTAGTTGCTTGTTTGTTTTTAGGGGTACCAGGGATTGAACTCAGGACCTCATACATGGGAAGCAGTTGCTTAACCACTTGAGCTATATCTGCTTCCCTCAGGTAACTCTTTAGGATTGTTGGGAACTGGAGACAAATGTGTACAGGGTTGAAATCATGGGTTATTAAGATTTAAAATGAGAGTAGCATGGGAATTCTGGGAAGAAGGAGGATTAGAGAGGCAGATGGATCACTTCTCTCCAAGAAAAATTAGCTAGAGGACAAGTCTTGGGGGCTGCTCTGGGGCTCAGGACACCAGGGAAAAGTGAGAAACCATCCAGAAGAAAGAGGGACAAAGGAAAGGAGTCTCAGCTGGCTGAAAAATCCCATGACTAAATCTGCAGAAACAGCAGATGGCACCCATCCCCCCATCCTTGGCTGTGAATTGCATTGGCTGTGGACTGAGAGGGTTGCAGAAGACTTCTTCTTCCCCAAGAAAGAGCAGAGAGGGACACAGCCTACAGCAATACAAATTTTGGCCGGTTAACTTGGTCTGATGCATTGGAGAGGTCTCACACTTCCAGACTGGGTGGGGCCGAGATATTATTTGCACTGAGACCTTGCAGGAAGCTAGATAATTTGCCTCTCAAAAACCCTCCCTACTGCCCCAGGCTGGTTGCTGAGGAGGCAGAGTGAGGGAGGGTGTGGCCAGCCAAGGGCAGAGAACAACTCCTAAGAAATTTTGTTTGTGAGGCTTGGCCAGCTCTGAGGACATTGCTTCTGTACCACCCACTGGAGAGTTATACTGAATGAGTTTTCCCTTAGCACCTAGAGTCTGAGCAGAGCAGTCTTCCAAAGAGCACCATCTGCTGGCAGACCAGAAAAGTACATGAAATGAGAAAGAGATAGATAAATAGAAAGAAGAGGCAAGCAGCCTTTATGACCCCCTTCTCCAAGGCCCTTGGAAACTGTCCAGTACCCCATTACTGGGTCTTAGCCCTGATTTGAGCAATTAAACAGGCACAATCCTAAATATCTAGAACAAGTTGGACCAAGAGTCAAAGAACAGTTGTAGCACAAAGCTACTTAATAGTAAATCCCTAGGCAAGAGACAGAAACTGAACACCAGAGTAAACTCAGCATCAGAATCAGATGCTTAGACATCAGCAAAAAAACTACAAGCCATACCAAGAAAAGGAAGATATGACTCAGAAAAAAGAACAAATCAGAGCTCCAGATGAGACACAGAACTTGAAACAGCTAATCAATGAGGGTCATAAAAACCTAACTCAAATCATGGAATTGAAGGACAACATGGTTAAAGAAATAAAAGACATTAAGAAAACACTGGGTGAGCACAAAGAAAAATTTGAAACTTTGGATAGAAAAATAACAGAGTTTGTGAGAATGAAAGGCACAATAAGTGAGATTAAAAATACAATAGAGGCACACAACAGCAGATATGAAATCATGGAAGAAAGAATCAGTGATGTAAACGAAAGATCAACTGAAATTGAAAAGAGAGAAAAACAGAAAGAAAGTAATGGGAAAATTGAGCAGGGGCTTAGGGAGTTGAATGATAACACAAAGCACATCAACGCACATGTTATGGGAGTTCCATAAGGAGACGTGAAGGGAAAAGGGGCAGAAAGAGGATTGAGGAAATAATGGCCGAAAATTTCCCAACACTCATGAAAGACAAGAACATATGTGTCCAGGAAGCACAGTGTACTCCAATTAGAATAAATCTAAATAGATCTACCCCAAGACACATAATATTCAGAATGCCAAATGCCAATGATAAAGAGAAAATTCTGAAAGCAACAAGGGAAAAGCAAAACCTGACATACAGGGATGTCCAATAAGTCTTAGTACAAATTTCTCTTCAGAAACCATGGAGGTGAGAAAGCAGTGACATGATATAATTAAGGTACTGAAAGAGAAAAAATGCCAGCCAAGAATTTTTTATTTGGCAAAACTGTCCTTCAAATATGATGGTAAGCTTAAAATACTCACAGATAAACAGAAACTAAGAGAGTTCATAAAGAAGAATCCAGCACTGCAAGAAACACTAAAGATAGTTCTACAGCCAGAAAAGAGAGAGAGAGAGAGAGAGAGGACAGAGAGACTTGGAGGAGAGTGTAGAAGTGCAGATTATCAGAAAAGGTAACCAAAAAGGTAAAAAGATGAAAAGGTGGACAAAAATAAGATATGACATATGAAAGCCAAAGGATAAAATGGTTGTTGAAGTAAGTAATGCCTTAGACATAGGCTGGCAGAATGGATAAGAAAACATGAAAAGAAAAAAATTAAAATAAAAAAAAAAAAAAAAAAAAAAGAAAACATGAGCCATCCATGTGCTGTCTGGAAGAGACTCACGTTAGACCCAAGGATGCAAAAAGACTGAAAGTGAAAGGTTAGAAAAAAGATATTTCACACAAATAGTAACCAGAAGAGAGGAAAGGTAGCTATACTGGTGTCAGACAAAACAGACTTTAAATGCAAAAAAGTGATGAGATGCAGAAGGTCATTGTATATTAATAGAAGAAACAATCTACTAGGAATGAGTAACAGTCATAATATCTTTGCACCTGACTAGGGTGATCAAAAATACATGAGGCAAACTGGCAAAACTGAAAGGAATAATAGACATCTCTACAATAATCGTTGGAGGCTTCAACACGCCACTCACATCAATAGATAGAACCACCAGACAGAAGACCAACAAGGAAACAGAGAACTTGAACAATATGATAAATGAGCTGTACCTAGCAGACATATACAAAACATTGCACCCCAAATCAGCAGGTTATACATTCTTCTTGAGTACTCATGGATCTTTCTCCACGACAGACCACGTGCTGGGCAAAAACACAGTTCTCAATGAATTCAGAGACTGAAGTTATACAAAGCACCTTCTCTGATCATAATGGAATGAAGCTAGAAATCAATAATAGGCAGGAAAGGGGGAAATTTGCAAATATATGGAGGCTAAACAACACACTCCTATACAATCAGTGGGTCAAAGAAGAAATGGCAAAAGAAATTAGTAGATATCTTGAGATGAATGATATCAATGAACACAATATATCAAAACTTATGGGATACAGTGAAGGCAAGGCTGAGAGGGAAATATACCCTTAAATGCCTATATCAAAAAAGAAGAAGGAGCCAAAATCAAAGAACT
The DNA here is from genome assembly GCA_029593785.1 of Cabassous unicinctus. Taxonomy (NCBI): domain Eukaryota; kingdom Metazoa; phylum Chordata; class Mammalia; order Cingulata; family Chlamyphoridae; genus Cabassous; species Cabassous unicinctus. The sequence goes on from JAQZBX010044873.1 coordinate 18,813, forward strand.
AGCTGAACAACTGGAGAAACTAGAAAAAGAACAACAAACCAACCCCAAAGCAAGCAGAAAGAAAGAAATAACAAAGATTAGAGCAGAAATAAATGAAATTGAGAACAACAACAACAAAAAAAAATAGAGAAAATCAACAAAACCAAAAGCTGGTTCTTTGAGAAAATCAATAAAACAGACAAAACCTTACCAGGACTAACAAAGAAAAAACAGAGAAGATGCAAATAAATAAAATCATGAATGAAAGGGGGGACATTATGAGTGACCCCACAGAAATAGAAAGGATCCTAAGAGAATATTATGAGAAACTGAATGCCAACAAATTAAACAACATAGATGAAAGAGACAAATTCTTAGAAATGCACAAACAACCTACAATGATTACAAGAAATACAGGAACTCAACAAACCAACCACAAGTAAGAGATAGAATGAGTCATCAAAATCTTCCAACAAAGAAAAGTCAGGACTAGATTGCTTCACAAGTGAATTCTACCAAACATTTTGAGAAGAAAATCCTGTTTAAACTCTTCTGCAAAATGAAAAGGAAGGAAAATTATCCAACACATTTTATGTAGCCAACATCACCTTAATACCAAGGCCAGATTAAGATACTACAAGAAAAGAAAATTACAGACCAATCTCTCTAATGAATATAGATGCAAAATTTCTCAATAAAATACTTGCAAATCAAATCCAACAGCATATTAAAAGAATTATATACCACAATCAAGTAGGATTTATTCCTGATATGCAAAGGTGGTTCAATATAAGAAATTCAATTAACATAATATACCACATTAACAAATCAAATGGAAAAAAACATATGATCATCTTGACTGATGCAGAAAATGCATTTGACAAAATCTAGCATTGTTTCTTAATAAAAACACTTCAAATGATAAATATAGAAGGAAAGTTCCTTAACATAATAAAGGGCATATATGAAAATCCCACAGCCAATATTGTACTCATTGGGGAGAGTTTGAAGACTTTCCCTTTAAGATCAGGAACAAGACAAGGATGCCCACTGTCACCACCGTTATTCAACATTATGCTTGAAGTTCTAGCTAAAGCAATTAAGGAAGAAAAAGAAAGAAAAGGCATCCAAATTGGAAAAGAGCAAGTGAAACTCTATTTGCAGATGACCTGATCCTATGTTGAGAAAATCCTGAAATATCTGCAACAAAGCTACTCAAGCTAATAAATAAATTCAGCAAAGTGACAGGATACAAGATCAACATGCAAATATTAGTATCATTTCTATACACTAGTAATGAGCAAGATGAGGATGAAATCATGAAAAAATTCTATTCAAAATAGCAACAAAAGGACTCAAATATCTAGGAATTAATTTAAGCAGGAATGTAAAAGGATGTGTATTCAGAAAACTACAAAACACTGCTAAAAGAAATCAAAGAGGACCTAAACAAACAGAAGTACATTCTGTGTTCATGGATTGGAAAACATCGTGAAGATGTTTATTTATTTATAGATTCAATGCAATATCAATCAAAATTCCAACTGCCTACTTTACAGAAATAGAAGAGTCTATTAACAAATTTATTTGGAAGTGAAAGTGGTCCTGAATAGCCAAAAACATCCTAAAAAAGAAGTGGACTCATGCTTTCTGATCTTGAAGTGCATTATAAAACTAGCATGGTATTGGAATAAAGATAGACACATTGATAAATGGACTCAAACTGAGAGTTCAGAAATAGACCCTCACATATATGGTCAATTAATTTTTGATAAGCCTACCAAGTCCACTTTTCTGGGACAGAACAGCTTCTTCAACAAATAGTGCTGGAAAAACTGGATATCCATAACCAAAAGAATGAAAGAGGACCCTATCTCAATCCCTATACAAGAATCCACTCAAAATGGATCAAAGATCTAAACATAAAAACCAGGACCATAAGATTCTTAGAAGATAACATAGGGAAACATCTACAAGACCTTGTAGTAGGTAGAGGTCTCTTAAACCTTACACCCAAAGCCGAGCAACAACAACAAAAAATAGACAGGGAAAAGCAGTTGTAATACAGGGGCTTTTTCGGGACTTGGGAATTATCCTGAGTGACATTGCAATGACAGATATAGGCCATTTTATATCATCATATAACATGCAGAACTGTGCGGGAGAGAGTGTGGTCTACAACGTGAACTATGGTCCATGCTTAGTGGAAAAGCCCCAAGATGTGTGTATCTATTGCAGGTGATGTGCCACTCTAATGAAGGTTGTTTGTGTGGGAGGTTGTGGGAGGAGTGGGAGGTAGGGCACATAGGAATCCCTACAATTTTTGTGTAACATTTATGTAATTTAATTATCTTTTAAAAAATAAAAAATATATATTAAAATAAAGAAATAAAAATTTTTAAAAAAGAAAACATTAAAAAATAGATAAATGGGAATTC
>JAQZBX010044874.1:0-21228 GCA_029593785.1 Cabassous unicinctus
TTTTTTTTTTTTTACTTGTTCTTACACTCTCCTCCAACTCTCTGTCTCCTGTTTTTTTTCTTTCAACCTGTAGTACTTTCTTTCATATTTCTTGAAGTGAAAGTTTCTAATTGGCACACTCTCTTAATTTCTGTTTATCTGTGAATATTTTGAACTCTCCATCATTTTTGAATGCCACCTTTGCTGGATAGAGAATTCATGGGTGAAAGTTTTTTTTCTTTGAGTATCTTGATTATGTCATACCTCTGTCTTCTTGCCTCATTATTTCAGATGAGAAATCAGCACTTAATCTTATTGTGTTTCCTTCATATGTGATGGTTCTCTTTTCTCTTGCTGCATTGAGTATTTTCTCTTTGTCTTGAGCATTGGACATTTTGATAATTATATTTCTTGGAATAGGCTTGTTGGGAGTTATACTGTTTGTGGTGTGCTGTGCTTCCCAGACAGGTACTTCCATCTCTGTCAATAATGTTGGGAAATATTCAGCCATTATTTCCTTCAGTACTCTTTCTCTTCCCTTTCCCTTCTCTTCTCCTTTTGGGATGCCTATAATGTATATGCTTGTGTTGTTGGTTATATCCCTAAATCCCTGCTGGATTTTTTCTATTTTTTATCTATCCATTCTACTATCTGTTTGATTTTAGATGTCCTGTTTTCCACATCACTAATTCTTTCTTCTGCCTGTTCAAATCTGCTGTTATGTGAAATCAGCATCTTTTTTACTTTTTGAATTGTGCCATTCATCACCATCATATCCGTTATCTTTTTATGTATGTTTACAATTTCTTCAGTATGTTCTCTCAGTGTCTTCTTAATATCCTTAATCTCTTCCTTCACTTCATTAAGTTGGTCCATTATATTTGTTTAGACAGCTTTGATTAGTTGTTTGATGTTCTGCATCTCTTCCTCATTTTTAGTTTGTTCATTCGACTGGTCTATGTCTTCCTGTTTCTCAGTATGATTTGTAAATTTTTATTGCCCTCTGGTCATCCTTTTATCTTGATGGGTTTATCCAGTTGATTAGCTTCTCTCTCTGCTCTAAAGTTTTATTTAGTTGGTGGTTCTGTGTGTGTGTTAAGTTTTCTCTTTGACACTTTGTTCTTCTTGTTCTGTTTCCTTGCTTTTTTGTATATTCCCTTGAAGGAACAAGATTATTGCCAGGGGAATCAAAAGAGGTAAGAAAGGAAAAAGGATAATAATAATACTGTTAAAAGTTAGAAGAGGGGCCATATCAGATTTAGTAAAATGAATATTTAATTCATGTTGGCAGTGTAGAGTAAGAAGGAAAAAAACTGGAGTACTTCAATGGAATGGGAAATGAAATAGAGAAAAATATATAGAATGATTTAAAAAGCAGAATGATGAGGAGAAGAGAAAAAGTAAAGTAAGGGCTGAAATGAAAAAGTTAATATAAATAAAAGAAAACAGAATAGACAAGTTAGAAATTGACACCTGTGAAGTTGAAGACTAATGGAAAAATTTGGAACAACAGAAAGCAGAAGGTATAAAGATGAAGGAAGAAAAAGAGATAGCATTGGTAGACAAAATCAATATACACAGAGAATGGGAAATCAATGAAGAAGAATTACAGCAAAGAAGAAACAAGCTAGCAGCATGATTTTATCTTGAGTAATCCACCTCATTGTCCAGCTCCCTCCAGATCAATGTCCCTAAGGTTCTCACTTCATGGGCTCCCACCACAGACCACTCAGGCAGTATCCTGTCCCCAATCAGCCATCCTCTGCAAGAGAGATGGTGAGTGCCCACCTAAACCAATGCCATCTTGCCAAACTCCCCTATGGTCAATTGATTTTTGACTAACCTGTCAAACCCTCCCAGCTCAGGCAGAACAGTCTATTCAACAAATGGTGCTCAGAAAATTTGTAATCCATAGCAAAGGAAAGAAAGAGAACCCCTATACAAAAATTAGGTCAAAATGAATAAAAAACCTAAATACAAAAACGAGAGCCACAAAGCTCCTAGAAGAAAATGTAGGAAAATGTCTTCAAGACCTGGTGGCAGGTGGTGAATTCTTAAAGGAGATAAGAGGAGGACTGAGATGGACTACTGATAGTTAATGTATGTAGAAGTTTTAATTAGCTTTACTGTAAAAGTGTGGAAATGTACAGAGTTGATGGTAACACATTATAGGGAGTAACAGCTGGTTTATAAATGAGGATGTGGCTGAAAATGTTAGTCTAGGGATGTAAATTCCAATTGACAGAAAGCTAGAGAATAATTTAGGGACTGAATCACACAGTAAACCCAGAGGTGGATGAGAATAGTGCTTGATGGTACAGATTCAAGAGTGTCCTTTGTGAGCTAGAGCAGGTGTACATCAGTATTGCAGGGTGGTGGGAATGTGGAGAAGCATGGAAAAAATACAACTGGAGCGATTTGTGAAGTGTGGTTACAAGTAATAATGTAATATTCTTGCATCTATGCCAAAGATGCACTGTGTTGATATTGGGGGAGTATGGAAAATGTGTGCCAAATATATGGTGTGCAACTGGTAATAATCAGATGCTATTATCTCATAATCTGTAACAAATGTTCCACCACAGTGTGGTGTGTTGATAGAGGAATGTTGTTTGGGAATTCTACACATGTGCATGATTTTTTGTAAGTTTACAACTTTTGCCATAAAATATATATATAAAAAATAATAATAATGTGGGTTGGGGAAAAATACACCAAATATAAGATAAGGACTATAATTAGTAGTAAGATTTTGAAAATCTTCTTTCATAATTTGAACAAATGTCTCATGATAATGCAAGGTGTTGGTGGAGGGTTGATGTATGGGATCCCTGTATGATGTTATGAATGTTTGCTTTGTAAGTTCATAACTGTTACTATACATTTATTGTTTATGTATGTTCATGTATAAATGATATAAATAATAATAACAATACGGTGAGTTGCAGAAAATGCTTTGGTTAGTAGTAACATTTTGAGGAGGGACTTTAATCGTTAGTTAAAAATGTTTCACAACAATGCAAGGTATTGGTGGTAGAGTGAGATATGAGAGCCCTGTATGATGTTATGTATGTTTGTTTTCTAAGTTCACAACTATTACTATACACTTATTGTTTCTGTGTGTTCATGTATGAGTAATAAATTTCAATAAATTTAAAAAAACCAACTAGACAGATCAACAAGGAAACAGAGAACTTGAGCAATATGATGAATGAGCTGGACCTGATATATATATACCAGAAATCTGTTGGCTTTTACAGAGGATATTTATTTGGTGTAGAAGCTTACAGTTACCAGGCCATAAAGGGTATGCTACTTCTCTCATCAAAGTCTGTTGCCATGTGTTGGAGCAAGATGGCTCCAATGTCTGCATGGGTTCAGGCTTCCTCTTTCTCTTAAGGTTCTGTGGTCCTGTCTTCTTCCAACATCAACTGGAGGCTGAGATAAGTCCTGTCTCTCTCCAGGGGCTCATTTCTCTCCAGGCTCAGATGCTCTGCCCTCTCCAAAAGGCCAGCTGTCGGCTATTAGGCTAATGGCTCATCTCTCTTCCTGGGGTCTCTGTCATGTCTAATGGAGCCTTCTCTCCTTCCTCATGTATCTGCTTCTCTGTGTGTTTACTTCCCAGGGCTCCAGTATTAAAATTCTATCATCCTCCTCTGCCATGACATTTTCTCTGTGAATCCCCACCCACCAAGGGGGCAGGGACATAACATCTTACTGATGTGGTCCAATCAAAACCTTAATCATTATTAATCAAGTAAAAGTGAAACCTCTGAATTTATTCCAATCTAATATGCCCAGAGGAACAGTCCATTTCACAAACTTAATCCAATATCTCTTTTTGGAATTCATAAATAATATCAAACTGTTACAGGCCACAACACAGCTCTCAATAAATTTATGAAGATTGAAATTATATAAAGCACCTTCTCTAATCATAATGGAATGAAGCTGGAAATCAATAATAAGCAGGAAAGGTGAAAATTTGCAAATATATGGAGGCTAAACAACACACTCCAAACAGTCAGTGGGTCAAGGAAGAGATTGCAAAATAAATTAGTAGATATCTCAAAACAAATGAAAACAAAGCACAACTTATCAAACTTATGGGATACTGTGAATGCACCCTTGAAAGGGAAATTTATAGCCCTAAATGACTACATCAAAAAGAAGAAAGAACTAAAATCAAAGATCTAATTGAACAAGTAGAGAAAACTAGAAAAATAATAGCAAATCAATCCCAAACCAAGCAGAAAGAAAGGAATAGCAAAGATTAGAGAAGAAATAAATGAAATTGAGAAAAAAAACAGCCAAAAAAAAAAATAGAAAATCAACAAAACCAAAAGCTGATTCTTTGAGAAAAATCAATAAAATTTACAAACCCTTAGCAAGATTAACAAAGAAAAAAAGAGAAGATGCAAATAAATAAAATTAGAAATGAAAGGGGAAGTTATGACTGACCTGAGAGAAATAAAGGATCATAAGAGGGTATTATGAGAAACTGTATGCCAACAAACTAGGCAATCTAGATGAAATGGCCAAATTCCTAGAAACTCACAAACAATATACATTGACTCTCCAAGAAGTACAGGAACTCAACAAACTAATTACAAGTAAAGAAATAGAATCAGCCATCAAAACTCTTCCAATGAGAAAATATTTGGAAATCACACATATGGCAAGTTTTTAATATCTGTGATATATAAAGAGATCCTATAATTCAACAATAAAAATACAAATGACCAGATAAAAAATTAGCAAGACTTGAATAGACCTTTGTCCAAAGAAGAAATACAGATGGTGATAAAACACAAGAGAAAATGTTCAACATCACTGGCTATTAAGGAAATGCAAATCAAAGCTACAATGAGATAACAATTCACACCTATTAGAATGGCCACTATTAAAAAGAAAAGAAGAATTAAAGAGGATGTGGAGAGATAGGAATGCTAATTCACTGTTGATGGGAATGCACAGCTGTTGTGGATGTCTGTTAGGCAGTTCCTAAGGAAGTTAGATATTGATCTGCCATGTCATCTGCCAATACCACAACTAGGTAAATTCCTGAAAAACTGAGAGAAGAAACAGTAACAGGCATTCACCCTGATGTTCATAGTGGCATTATTCACAGTTGCCAAAAGATGGTAACAACCCAGGTGTCCATAAACTGATGAATGGATAAACAAATTGTGGTATACACACACTATGGAATATTATTCAGCTTTAAGAAGAAATGCAGTCATGAAGCATATGGTAACTCACATGAATCTGGAAAATATTATGTTGAATGAAGTAAACCAGACAAAAAAGGATAAACATTTTATCATTTTGGTATCATGAACTGAATAAAATGAGTAAACCCATGGATTTAATAGCTACAATATAAGTCACCAGAAAATAGAATGAGGTAAGAGAATGGAAAGCTGAGGTTTAATCTGTGGGGAAAAAAATTAAAATAAACAAAATAAAATGAAATAAATAAAATGTTATTTAAATTTCTTTTTATATAATCCTTCACAATCTTTCAGGTACTTTCAATATCTTATATTCTAAACTATAAAAAACAAGAGATATTATATGGACAAGGTAATTGAGACTCAGAAATATATATTGAAGTATTTAGAAATTCTGTTACAATATACATGTTATATAAGAAGAAGCTATACTCACAAAAGGAGAAAAATGACTTTTTTGTCTAATACCAGTACTTTCCTTCAATTTATATTAACATATAGTTGCAATATTATACTATAAACAGGAACTGGATGCTTCATTGGGGAAAAATGATCTCTACCCTAGAATTCTGAAGCAAATAGGAGGGCAAATTTGTAAGATGGAATATTGGAAACGTAATTATATATCCTTATTTATGATAGATAGATAAAGGATACAGATATATTAAAACCTTAATCTGAAAGTGAATGAAACTGAGTTAAGCAGATTCCAAGTGTTGCTAAATGACATGTATCCTTAATCAGCAGGAAACAAATGAGGGCTTTACAAATGAAATATCTGATGCTACTCCATTGATTGCCATGAAAATACCAGGAAAAATAATCTTAGAATAGGCAACTGTAGTTCCATTCCCCTCACTCTATACATAAAATTGGTTATTATTCAACAATAACACTTAGAAAAATCAAGATTTAGCAGATATTCATCTTGCTTAAATTGCATATATTTTAAAATTTCATTTGTGAAGTCTTGGAGTTTGTGAATTGGAAATTGGTTCAATGGTCAGGAAAATAAATTGCTAGCCCTGTTTGAACTGGCCATGGGTACATTTTCATTGTGATTATGTTTGTTACTTAAGACACCCAAAGACCTGCATGATGAATTTATTTTCTAATATTTGAAGTGTGTTTCTGTGCATGAATGCATACTGATTACATTGATCCCAGCTTTGAGGTCAATTTTCTATTGTCCTTGTTCAAATGTGGCTTGTAGCCAAATTCTAAATTCCAATATCATTGACACCTAAGGATTATGTAGACATCCCACCAAACCCTATTATGATATTGAATGCATATTAAAAATGCCCTGATGGTTGTCTACCCTCCCCTCAAAAATCAAAACTTTTTAGTTTTTATCAATTAAATAATCACATTTTTCTCAATGTAAGCAATAAATACCACTCTCCTTACAGTTTTTTTTTTTCATTACTCTTAAATATGTCTTCTGAAGTCTTAGAATTCATATCTTCTTACTTTGCATTTTTACAGTACTTAAATGTTTAGTTTTTTTCTATAATTCCTTACTGGGTCCAATCTTTTCAGACTGGATATTTCTAGTCTTTTCAACTATACTTCATGCCTACAGCTAAATTCTGTCATCATTATGTTCACTTCTTAGTTTATAAATACTGAGAAGTCCCGTGGAATAAATAATAAAATGGTACAGCTTTCTTATTTCAGTTGTTTTGAAATTATTGTCCTACCACTTCCTACCATGTGAATTTGGACAGTTTCTTTATTCTGGCTCACTTATAATATGAATAATAAGAATCAGAATATTTAACTAAATAAAATTGTATGTTGACTAGAATTATTTTTAAGCTATCTAGAAGGAATAAGCAATTTAATAAATAGAAATCATCACTTCAGAGAGAAAGAAATGCTTATATTTATTAAAACATTTACATTATTCTCTACTGTTTTAGTCCATTCTCACTGTTGCCTCATTTAAAAGCACTGAAATTTTTCATTAAGATCTTATGTAGTTTTGTTTGTTGTTTTGGTTGTATTTGGACTATCTTAGTGCCTTATATTTATTCTTATTAATTGATTTATTAATTTACTTATTTAATTAATCTTAAAAGCTGTTTTAGATTTAGACTACCATTTCACCCTGTAGTTATTTCTTTTCATATTTTCATTCTATCCTCCAAGTATCTGCCTTCTAAATATTTGGAAATATTACTTTCTGTGTTCAGTCAATGCTTAGAAAAAATATTGATGTTTATATTTATCTTAGTTTCTTAATTGACTAAATTACCCCTTATATTAAAATGGAATCATATATGGAAATGCATGCATCTGATTTCTATTTAACTATTTCTTGTACCTTTTTGGGGGTTTCTAACATTGAAACATATATGTTTCCCAAATATTACCTATAATAATGTATTTATAGACACATATGATCACCCACAAATGAAACATAGGCCTGTTTACATTACAATAAATTACTATTATGAATTATTATAGTTTTTAAATTTGAACTATTATAATTTTTAATACAGAAAGTTTTCCTTGTGTAAAATCATATAGATGAGACAGGAACATCTGTGGCAATTATTCTCTAAAATTGAGAAAAGGCAATTACAAGAATTGCCACACTTTGGATAGATAGTATTGGGGCCTTATTTCCCCAAGGCTTATATATAGTTGTTTTAGCGATCTGAAATGTTTTAACTGAACTTCAGTGTTCACAAGATCATTGGGGATTCCATTCTCCAAAGGACCTGGGAGAAATATAAACAAAATATCAAGAAAAATAAGAAAAAAGAGCCAAGGTTTTGTTTCAACAACAGGTAGGTGTCATGTTTACATGTCATAACAAAGGGATTATAAAAGTTTTCTATGGTTTTAAAACAACTCTCAATATATGCTGTGAAAAGAATGTGAAAAAAAATCATCTGCTTCAAATCCAGTTTAATTATTTTATGAAATAGCATTAGTCTGTTGCCAAAATTAACTTGCTCCCTTGAAATAATTTATAACATTATTCCTTGTTTTCCTCAGGTAACTATATTAAATGCTTCATATCTTCACTTAAATAAATTTTAAAAAGAACATCTTTAAAGAAATATTTTAATCTCTATACCTGACTATTATAAACTGTTGACTTTTGTTAAAACTGAGGAAATGAGTCAGGATTTCTTGAGCTCCATTACCAGAAGTAATTTTCAGACTGAGAGATTATTTTATCCCTCATTTCACAGCAAAAGAAAATAATTGGGTGAAAGGCAGTCTTTTTATTTTTATTAAATAATAAGAAAAAATATATATTAAAACTGAAAAACAAGAAGAAACTGATCATCAAAGTAACACATTGGTTTGCTAAAAAACAAAAACCAATCAAAGCAAGGCAAACTAAGCAAAACTAAACCAAAGAAAGACAAAACACATACAAAATACACACATACACACAGTTTAGTCAAAAAAACATTTGCTGGATATGTGAAAAGTTGATCTTTTCTCCATATTTTTTATTTCTTTTACTTCAATTAGACAGTTAATATTTGGAGGATACCTGCTATGGGCCACACAGTTTTCACATATTTTCTTATTTAATTCTTACAATTAACCATTGAGGAAGGTTTATAGATGAAACTAATAAGAAATCACAGCTCATTATGTTAGAAAGTGAATCATCATTCTTTTTAACTTCTTGCTGTTTTAGTAAAATGGACATAATTAAAGCTATCTTATAGCCTTGTTTACAGAATTTTAATAACTAGCTTACCTTACATAGTAATAAGATGTAGAAAACCAAGCCCATGTTTTTCTCACTCTTTATTCAATACCAGGGAAATATTATTCCTAAATTATGGATTGTGAAACACTATATTCATAAATATTCAGTGAAAACAGATTAAGTTGTCAAATTAATTTGGAAAAGATGTATATTACTTACTCTTTTCTGAAACTCAGAAAGATGAGATTCTTATTTTGTTATCCAAAACGTCCTGCCATGAAAAAATCTTTCTTGAAAACTACTTAACCAAAGTGTTTCCCAAACATATACATACAAAACTTATTTTTCTAGTATTTGGGGTTTCCTGATAAAGCTTAACATAAAATCAGCTTAATGGTTTAACTTTTCCTGTATGAAATGCCAAAAGGTCAATTCAAACTTGATAGACTGTTCAGGAAGCATAATTGATGGGTGTAGGATAACTGAATACCTGAAAGTAACTTGTTTCTCTCCCTGTTGCTAGGCTACAAAGGAAATAATTATATGTAAATTAGAAGGTAATGAGATTCAATCCATTCTTAGTGCCAAATTCCAGTTCTTGTGGTTGAGAATATCCTATTGAAGCAATGAAGTACCAAGACCAATTTCAACTGGTTGGCCAGACATATGCAGAAGAAGCCCCTTGCTGTCATCACTTCAACTTGCTTAATTAACATAGTAAATTTCCCACCCAAGGGTGGAGTTTTTCACCCATTTTTTAATCATGCAATATATGTGAAAGTGTGATTTTCTGAACATACTAATCCTACAATTATATATCTAGCTATGTATGATCATCCATATGCATAGATGCTAAAGCATAACCAAAGCAAATGCTAAGTGGTAATTTAGGCATTTAAGCAAGAATAAAAGTGCAGCATGGGGAGTTGGGTCTGAGTCACTTTGGACTGACCTTGGCTCCTACCTCTGCAGACATCATAATTGTGAGTTTACCTGAATCTTGTGTTAAAGTTTTATCTCTGGTTATCCCCAAATGTCCAGCTTGGGGGCCTAGAAAATTGGCCACTCTGCTGGAACTAAAATAAATAAATTAAAATGGTAACCAGAGAATGTTTCCAAGGTGGACTGTGGTGGAGGTTGTCCACACCATGGCATCCCAGACTCCAGCAGCTGCTTGGGATTTCCTGAGGACTTGGGGGTTACTGGGGGTGGAGTCCTTTTCCAGTCACTGATGGAATTGATTCATGAGGTTAGGAAAGAGAACCAGTTTGTCTCCTTCCCTTGCTGGATGAGTTCATTCCTTCATTTATTACTTCTGTTGGTTTTTTTCTTTTGGCTGACCATGAGTTGGCATTTGGTTTCAGTTTTGTCATTTCTCTTCAGCTTTGACTAACTGCAAGTTATCATTTGTTTTACCTTCACTTAGGTAGTGAAGGTTTGGTTATAGTGGGAGAGGCTCATGGTTTGAGTCCTGCTCTCTCACTACCTTAAAAAGGAAACCCACTATTTGGGTTTGGCTAACTGCAAGTTAGCATTTGGTTTACCTTCACTAAGGTAGTGAAGGTTTAGTGGTAGTTGGAGAGGTTTCATGGGTTTGAGTCCTATTCCCTTGCTTTCTTAAAAGGGAAGCCTGCTACCTTTTGTGCCTTTGCTTTGGCTGTTTCTCTCTCTCTCTCTCTCTCTCTCTCTCTCTCTCTCTCTCTCTCTCTCTCTCTCTCTGTCTCTCCCTCTCTCCCTGCCTCTTCTCTTTCTGCTTCCATGGGGAACAAGTGCTCACCACTAAGATGCATCCTAAAAAATTGGTCTAAATTTGGGGGATTTGGGTTACAGAAGCATAAATTATTTTTAGTAATGACTCTTAACCTAGATATAAATTAAATAACAGAAAAATTTAGCCAAAAAATATGGGTCTTTGAATTTTAACACTATATTGCAATTAAACTTGTTTTGTAAACATCAAGAAAAATGGGCAAAAAGTCCCATATTTTCAAATCTTCTTTGAGTTGTAGGGAAAAAAAACTAAAAAATTGTGAGTTAATGCTGTGTGAGTCCCCTTTAGCCCCAAAGATCTTAAAAGCAATAAAAGTCAAAGATGTGAAATGATAGAAAGCTTGAAAACAACCATACCAAAGGAGTAAAATTTATAATTCAAATTAGTAAACTTTATGTTTCCATTCTATCTTAACTCTTTGTGTTTGTCTGTTTGCTCAGTGTATATTTTCATACCTCCAGATGATAATATAAAATTAACAAATAAAAATTCTTAAAAGAACTCTATTAAAATGGCAAAAATTTTTAAATAATCACTTATGTTAATATACAAAGCAAAGAGTCTGTTTTATCAAAATAACATTTTGTACTTTAATCTTATCCTATCCTGAAACTCTAAAACTATTAATAGCCTTTTGGGGGTTGTTTGGGGTGCAGGAAACCCTTCATCTCTCATTTATCTCAAATACGCATGTATTAATCAGAAAAGGTTGTACATGAGAATGGAGGACCCCCAGCAAGTGGCTTTCAACAAAGTAAAGAGAGTAATAGCACCAAATTCAAACATTAAAAGTGTTGGACCCTAACTGACCCTGTGAATTGGATGTAGCCAGCACCAATATAAACTTTGGGTGGGGTTTGTGGCAAAGGCAACATTCTAAGCTAATACACCTTGGGTTTTGGTCGCAATTGTGGAAGGGTATAAATTATAGTGTAGCCCCTTGAAAAAGTAACTGTGTACAACATACCATGCCCTGGTGCAAGTAGAGGGCTTAACCCAATTGTAGCCGGTCACTCTGAAAACTACCAACCCTATCCAGGGGTGAATTGCAAATACTAAAAATAAAACAAGAACAATGAATTGTCATGGGCTGCCCTCTGTGGGGGAGAGATCTGTAGAAAAACATCTGAAACACCTGCCAGCAATGACAGGTAACTATCATGTCCCCACCCACTCCTCTGACACCCCTCTTGGAAATGTTGAAGCAGATATCCTCATGAAGATCTGAAACCATGCTGTTGAAACCTGAGAAGCAGCAAGACAACTCTATAGGAAAAAGTAGACATCATGGCTACCAGACTCTGTGGCAGCACTTCCAGCTACCTGTTACTCACCAGCAGATCATGGACATCACCCACAAGTGTCCATCATGCTCACTCCAACTGCAACAATTACCTCACCAGATGGAACATATTGGTCAAGCACAGATTCCAGTAGCATGATGGCAAGTGGATTACATTAGTCTCCTCCCACTCTTGAAAGGGGCAAGGTATGCTTTCATTACCACAGATACTGCCACAGAACTCTTGCAACCAGCAAGCTACCATTTTAAAAAAAAAACATTTACTAGTCAGCTCATGCAGTCTTAGGCTATGAATCAAAATATTGTTTAAACTTTCTATCTGCCTTATAACCCCACTGGTGCAGGTCTTATAAAAGAAATGAATAGCCTTTGAAAAGAACAAATAAAAAATGCCAAGAAATCTTTACAACAGTAAACTAAGAAACTGTCTCCAACCTTAACCTGTTTAAATTCAGCACCTCAAGTTACAGTCCCTGCTCTAATTGAAATGCTAATATCAAGACCAATGCAAACATTGAAAATATGAATTAAAAAACCAGTAGCCCTACAGCACAAAAGAAAAGTAATAATAATCTGTTGTTTCCTATGCCTCAAACCATACAAATTGGGAAAATGAGGTGACTTGGCCATGGTGTTGGCCTATGCAGCCTTGCTGGTTAAAAATCATAAATCCATGGGAAATAGGAGTCACCCAAAACATTATTATAAAACCACAAAAAAAATCTATGTATCTTTCAGTATTTGTAAACACCTTTTCAGGATGAGTGGAAGCTTTCCCTACAGCACAAAACAACATTCAATAGTAACTAAATTCCTGCTCCAAGAAATCATCCTGAGGTTTAGACTGTCCCAAACAACTCAGTCAGATAAGGAACCTAATTTTATTTCAACTGTGAAGCAAAGTGTCAACCAATGTCTCAGAATTAAGTGGAAACTGCATGAGACCTAGAAACCCGAGTCATCAAGAAAGGTGGAAAGGATGAACTATACTTTAAAGAAAATCTTAAATAAAATTTATCAAAAAACAATTAAAATGGACAGAAGCACTTAACCTAGCTCTCCTTCAGGTCAGAGTGTCCCCTAAAAGAGGACGTAAGTCCTTTCAAGCTTTGTACAGAAAGTCCTTTCTAAGCAACTCAAGGGAAAAACCCAATTCCCCAATAACCTTAGAGATTATTGCAGTTAGGAGAGCTCCTTACCACCATACATGCATCTGAAAATATGTACCTAAAATACCTGAATAACCAGCCTCTCCACCCCTTCTCAGTCAGGGATCAGGTTCTTTTAAAGGTTTGAAAAAAGAAACACCCTCAAAATCAACTTAAACCTAAATGAGAGAAAACTTACACAGTACTATTAACCTCTCATTCTTCTCTTAAGTTAGGGAAAATCAAGTCCTGGGTCCATCATACCAGAACAAAACCTTATTACTTATCAGATCTGGCAAATGAAATCTTAAACCAGAAACAACAACTGAAGTGAAATATGAAGTGAAGCAATTTGGGAAACTATGTTTCCTATTCAAAACAAAAACTAAAAAACAGCAAAAAACTCCACCAGATACTAATTCTGTTCTTTTTCTTACAAAACCTACCAATTACTAACCCTGAGGGAAGATACTAATCACACCTGTTTACATGTTTTGCAAATCCTCCAAAACCTCTACAATAGAAACAAGTGTTGGTAGTGTGTCAATTTGCACAATCAATATCAAGTAATGCCTGTACCAGCTGTACTGTGGAACTCTTCAGTTAATCTACACCTTAAAAGCAGTGTCCAGAAAAGCCTACTTAAACAAAATTTGACAGACTTTTGTAAAAGCAGGCCCCAAAACATGTAACACTAAAAATAATCAAAGAAAGCCAATTAATCCCTTTGTTTACCTTTTTAGGAATCACAGCTTTCACCAGAACTGCAGCTGCATTCTTATACTTAGCCACCAATCTCTCCAAAGTAGTGAGATAAATACCCTCATAACCCAAAGAAATAATTTCTCCTTCTGGAACCCATCCAGCTTCACCAAGTGGCTACTCCCCTTCAATAATTATTATCTTAATTCTTTTAGTGGTTGCACCCATACTCATATTATGTATACAATGCTTTATTTAAAAGCAATTGAAAACTAACAAACTAACTGTTACTCCTCAAGCCACCCTTTTACTACAGTTGTCTAAAAAAAATCAATGCCCACAGTGTCAGCAGGAAGTAGTTACAGATCTGATATTCATCCCTTTCCTCTGTGATAAGAATATGACCAAAAACTAAAAAGAGGGAATTGATGAATGAAAAATAACTGAATACCTAAAGGTAACTTGCTTCTCTCCCTGTTGCTAAGATACAAAAGAAAGAATTACATGTAAATTAGAAGGTAATAAAGTTCATCCCATTCTTAATGCCAAATTCCAGTTCTTGTGGTAAAAAATATCCTGTTGAAATAATAAAGTATGAAAACCAGTTTCAACCAGTTGGAAAGATCTGCACAAAAAAAAAGCCCCTTTGTCCTCCCTTCAACATGCTTAATTAACATAGTAAATTTCCCACCCAGGGGTGGAGTTATCCACTCCTTTTTAAATAATGCTGTATGTGCAAGTGTGATTTTCTGCACATACTAATCATAAAATTATATAACTAGCTATGTGTGATCATCTATATGCATAAAAGCTAATGCATAATCAAAACAAATGTTAAGTAGTAACTTAGGTATTTATGTAAAAATAAAACTGCAGCAGGGAGAGTACAGTTTGAGTCACTTTAGACTGACCTTGGCTTCTACCTCTGAAGTAGTTATGAATATTACATTTTTAACATGTTCCAATTTGTTTAAGCTCCTTTGCAGAGGAAAGTAACAAGAATAATAAAAACATCATTTGGAGAACCACTGAATTGAAGGTTTAGGGCAAAAATAAAAATTGTCTCTTATTATTGGAGAAATGTCATGGAGAAAAGGATTAGATATGTTTGAAATGACTTCAAGGGATAAAATTGTATGAATTAAAAATTTTTTGAATCAAAGCATTTAAGAAAGTCAAAGAAATATAACTTTAGTAATGTCTTCACCACTTAGATGCTATGTGGAAACAAATTTTGACTCACTATAATAAGGTTTACAATATATAATATCCTAAGGTCAAGTGGGATTATGCTGAAAATAAAGACCCCCGTAACTGGAAGAGTCAAGCAAAATATGGACAATTTAATGAGATTTTGTAGAGAGGATTTTGAATATCAGACAGATGGTTATGTTTGTGGATTCAGGGTGTCATTTCAACAATGAGGCATTCTACTGGTGGCTATCAAATAGACTATAAATTATGAATTTGGAAAAAGCTGTAATAGGACCTCTTTTTTTCTGCCACAATCTTCCAGAATAAAAAAAAATTTAGATTTGAAAGGGACCTTATAATCTGTTCTGCTCCCAATGAGAAAATCAATCTTGAAAAAAAAGTTGTTTGCATTAGACCTCATTACTCATTGAGTAAAAAAGTAGTGCTATCCTGAGTTTCAGTGCAGTACTCTCTTTTAATTGCATGTGCAGTTAGATAGTGATTTGTTCCTCAAGCCAATTGCAGTAACTAAGAATGTCTGAGTAGAGATACATTCACAATTTTGTGGCACACTTGAGCATTTTATATCCAAAAGTGAGTGAAATACAATTATCCAGCCAAGAAAAATATTTCTCTTACTCAAAATCAACATTTAAAAACTAATATCACCATTGCTCCTGCTCCCAATTTCTATTCTTTTGCCTGGATAACTGTTTCCATGCACTCAGTCACATAAACCAGAATCCTAGCAAGTCAACTTGAATTGATATCTATTACTTTCTCTAAAGTTTTACTGGATTAAGTCATGTTGCTTCTGTCTCCCAAATACTCTTCAAATAAATATCCTCTTTGTTATTAATCATCATTTATGCTGCCTTACTCCAGGCACTCACATTCTCTAATTCTAAATACTGAAATAGCCTTCTAATTTCTTTCATTTTTTTTGTAGCCTGCTTAGTTACTCTTTAATGTATACCCAATTTTACCCCAGGAGAAAGTTTATAATCATAATACTTTCCTTAATGCCACACTCTGTTTAAACTTTTTCCCTAGAATATTATCATTCTTAAAGTCCTAGATCAAGAACCCCCACCTCTCTAAAGATTTCTTTATAATTTCCTTGAGGAAATTGGATTACTTCCTCTATTGTCATGTACAAATGGATTGCAAATTTTTGTTTTCATGTCTAACTCCTCTTCTAGAATTGTTACCCTTGTAAGGGAAAAACAGTATCTTTTTTCAATTTCATAGTCCCAGGATTATTGGGAATGTGACTGTCATTTAGTAGAATATAGTAGATATTCAATACTGTTTGTTGAATAAATTGGTGAGTTAATTATATAACAAGATTGTTTTCTCATCTATTAGACTTTAGTATATTTTCTGTTGAAATATTTAAATAAGTAAAAGTAACCAACAATTATTTAGAAATTTTCCCACCTATCATAGTAAAAAAAACAACAATAGTGAATTATTGGAAGAAGGTTTTTTGCTAGCTAGTTAAAAGCATGAATAAATAGATTAAAGAAGATATGAGGGATATTCTTCATTCATAGTTGACATGGATGATAATATAATTTCAACATATATTAAAACCATGAAATCAGTAAGTAGGAAAGTTCACTTCTCCTTGCAAAAAGTGATATCTGGCAAGCCCAATTCTCTAATGTCATTTCTTTCACGTACTTTCACCATGTTTTAGTGTTTTATAAAAGAATTTGTGTACATATCTACTAATAATATAATTCCCTGTGTCCATGATCAATATCCCAAGATCCAAGAACACACAGACACTGCTAATGAAATGAGTATTGATGATGGTGATGATAATAATTAAAACATAAATATAACAATAAATACTTAAGAATAGTATGACAAGGCAGTAAAGAGATCAGCAGTTGAAACAAGAAGCCTAGGTTTAAATCCAAATTTAACACTTAATGGATGCTTTGGCAAGTTAGTTAAAAAGGCTTGCCTCAGTTTCCTCATTAATGAAATGGTATAATAATAATGCCTTTTAAATGGACTGCAATAGAATTAAATTTAAAGTTTTGAGAATCATGCTTTACTTACAATAAAACTCCAAATATTTATGGATTTTGATGACGATGATAATATTGATGATGATGATGGTGGTGGTGGTATATATTTGTGGATGCTTGGAGGCACATATGCAAAAAAATCTAATGAACTCCATATATATATTTTTTTCCTTTTATTTTTTCTGCTGGATCTCCTTTTATTTTATTTTATTGAAGTATATCATTCATATATGAGCATACACATGAACAATAAGTGTATAGTAAAAGTTGGGAACTTACAAAATATCAAAATATCATTTTAATATATTCTTTTATATTACCATTTATGCATCCTGTTTTCATATATACATGATTTTTAAGTTAAATAATTTAACTTTCTCAAATGTGTGCAGCCATTTACACTGAAACCCACAAAAGCGAGGAATATACATACCTAAGCATTTTCATTGGTTGTGTATTCCAAGCACATTAAGAAAATACTTTGGGGGTACAATTAAAATAAAAATCTCATGAGCTGAAAGATGTTAATTGACCAATTCTTTTATGAGAAGAATTTGGGAATTTGAGGATGTATGCTAGTATAAGATTATTTAACAAACTAAAATTCAGAAGACAATTCTTTATTATGGGACTGCTTTAGGAACACACTAAGAACAGAATTGATGCTGAATACAAATCTAGTTTTGAGTTGAAAATTAAGTCCTTTACTTCTCAAGAAGTCATATTAAAATAAACAATTATCCCAGTGAATTTGGCTTTAATTTACCCTATCAATGGATGGGAATATACACAATATCCAGTGCTGTAATCAAAAACACTGATTTTTTTTTCATCAACATCATCATATTTATATTGGTCCAGTATATAAGAAACAGGAGTAGCATCTTGCAACAATAATAGCAGATCCAGGTCATTATATTGACAATCATAGGATTCCAAATTGTAGATGAGGCAAATATAATTACATCCCAAAAGTTAATGGTGAATTTGGCAGAGTTGCACAACATTTCCTTTACTTGCTGTTTGGTCATGAACCTGAAAATAATAATAAGACATCTGAGAAAGGGATTTTCTTTGGACAACTGAATCTCAGGTAAATCTAATTTCATCATCCTATTCTTTCCATAACTGTGTGTTTGTGTATGTATTTTGTTTCCTACATTGAGGAAATTATTTTTTTACTTGTCTGAATCTTCCTTTAAGTTTTAAGAAAAGTGCCTTTTATGATTGTCAAGACAAAATGCCTTCATTTGATAAATGCTTGCTAAATAAATGAAAGGATAAAAAGGAATGCTTGTGAACATGGGGAAATTAAATGATTATGTATACTTTACATAGCGTCAAGTCCTCTTTGGATTAGTCAAGTAGTGTTTTAGGTCTGACAAAAACTTTACTTAACTGCACATACTGGTTTCAATTTTATTTATTTATCAAGTATTTATGTCAATCTTATTAGGAAATAAGTTCTCTATGATGAGAGATAGTTATATTTTTAATTATATGATTTCAGATTTCAACATAACAAATAATCTTTATCTTATGGTTTTTAGGCTTTTTATCTTTGTCTTAAAAATCACTGTTTGGCAATGAACTGGTTGTCACCTGATATCATAGGTAAGTATAGGTCTTTATTACTTTAATCACACACACACAAACAGTTTGAAATCTATCATAGATTGTTTCTTATTTGGTTGTAGCTCACCAAGAGAAAGAAAGGGCATATGATAGAAAAGTATACTAAGGATTTAGCATAGACATATCAAACAAGCAGGATATTTCTGCTTTAATTATTTTTTAACAAAATCTAATAAAGCTTTAGTGAGTCTAAGGACTCACTAAATTAGTGTGTTAATTTAAATACTGTTCTGCTTCTAAAATAACCCTGAAAGTAGCAGTTACATATTCAGAAAATAAGACTGCCACACAAGATATCATCAAACTCACAATTATGGAGCCTCATAGCCCAAATGAGCTTCATATTCTTGAAGAGGATCAGAAGAGTATTATTTTAGACCCAATAACAGCTGTGGGTAATGCATAATATGTCTGAGTAGAAATTGCTTCCAATAAATTCAGATACATAATATTTTAGAAGTACTACCAATTTCCCACAATTGTGAATTTGGAAATTTTTATTGCTTGTCAATTCTGTAAAAAAAAAAAAAAGAAAATCGTGTATAACTTATCAATTAACTTTTGGCCACTAAATCATTGCTCTCTGTTACCCTCTCATTATTTGAATTTCAGTGGGCTCTGATTACTAGGTCTTTAGACTGGAATCCTTCTCTGATTTGCATTATTGCTATTCAACAGGTATGTCAAAGGGCTGAGTTGAAATAAATGGCTGGATCCAATTTCACTGAGGTGATCCTCTTCATTCTCTCTGGATTTGAAGATCACCCTGAACTACATGTTAGCCTTTTCTTGCTGTTCATTTTCATTTACCTATTCATTGTTTGGGGGAACCTTGAACTAATAATGATAATTAGAATTGACTCCCAGCTTCATACATCTATGTACTTTTTCCTTAGCAATTTAGCATTCATTGATCTATTTTATTCCTCTACTGTGACACCCAAGACACTGGTCAATTTCCAATCCAACCAGAAAACCATCTCTTTTGTTGGCTGCTTTGTCCAAATGTACTTTCTTGTTGGTTTGGTGTGTAGTCGTGTTTCCTTCTGGGCTTAATGGCCTATGATTGCTATGTAGCAATCTGCAATCCACTCTTCTATTTAGCAGTCATGTCCCAGAAAGTGCAACTGGCTCAGAGTAATGCCATATGTGATAGGCTTCACAAATTCTCTAATATCCATCTGCATGATAAGCAGTTTGGCATTCTGCAATTCCAGTATCAAGCATTTCTTCTGTGACACCACAGCTCTTTTGGCCCTGTTGTGTATAGATGCATTCAGCACAGAGATGGTGATCTTTGTCTTAGCTCTGTTCACCCTGCTTAGCTCTTTTCTCATCATAGTCACTTACATTGTCACCATCTCAGCCATCCTAAGGATCCAGTCTGCAGTAGGCAGGCAGAAAGCCTTCTCCACCTGTGCATCCCACCTCCTGGGTATAATGGTCTTCTATGGGTCCCTAATTTTCACATATTTGCAGCCTGAAAACACATCTTCCCTGACCCAGATACAGGTAGCATCTGTGTTCTATACCATCATCATTCCAATGCTGAATCCACCGATCTATATTGTGAGGAACAAAGACATGAAAATGCTCTCCTGAGGGTCTTACATAGGAAACTATTTCCATGATAAATGGCTTCATGCATTCAATGGCTAACAATTGGGAATATATCATAATACCTTCAAATGGCATAACAGGAATTAAACGATGACTTGGAACCTTGAAATTTGGGACTTGAATTATGAACTTCTTTGTATTGAGTACAGAATCACTATGTTAGGAGGTCATTTTGGCACATCAATTATTCAGAGCATGGACATATGGAGGTAAGTAAAGAGGCATCTGAGCAGCACCTGAAATTTATGCCTTACTTCTGATGTGGGAATATGGGCCACCCTGTAACCTGTGAAAAATATTAAATTGCTGTTTCATGTAGCTAGGCATTCTGTTTTCTCAGCTAGTAGCAAATTGAGAGTATAATATTAAGGTATTCAGACATGAAGACTCCTAGAACTTACTAACACAAGAAATGGCAGCTGATAGCCTGAGAGAAAAGCAGGAAAGAGTATTGTACAAACAAATGTAAAGCTCCAGTGAAAAGACTGGGTCAGAAATAATAAAACTAAATGTATGTCCTAGTGAATAGACTGGGTCTGTTCAGTGAGTTGCAAGCAATAGTGGATTCATTGAGTAATGCAGAGAACTTTGTAGGTAGTGTGGAATTATTTTGCTTTAGTAGTTAAAATTTTCATCATTTATCTGCAATTTGACATAACTTTGATTTTTGATTACATAGAAAAGTGATGTGTTAAATAAGTAGAGTATATTCTACATTAAGAACATCAGAGCTTAATCTCCACGTAACTATACTGTGCCTCTCTGACTTCAAAGACTTAATAAACAAATGTGTGTGTATGTGTGTGCATTTGTGTAGAAAAATGAAGCACTAGCTGTAGCATATTTCCTGAGATAGTGTAGAAATATATAGAGAGACTTGCTTTTCAAATCTAGCAGAAATCCTTTGGTAAATAT
>JAQZBX010044875.1:0-21222 GCA_029593785.1 Cabassous unicinctus
GCCACAGTTGTGACTCTTCTGTGATCCAAAACTTCTCCAAAGATGAAGCCAAGAAAATAACCAAATAAAAATAATAAGAAAATGAAGTAATAATGATAGTTTTAAAAATAACATAAAATAGAAAAAAATTAAAAATTTTTTTAGATACTATGTCTTTTATCACTGCAAGATCTATTGTCTTATATGTACAGTGACATTTTTTCTATATATTCCCCATCAAACTGTCCTCTACAATGGCTACACCATTCTACATTCCCACTAGCAGTGAATAAGTGTTCCCTTTCCTCCACATCCTCTCCAACACTTGTAGTCCTCTGTTTATTTTAATAGCCACCAGTCTAAATGATGTAAGATGATATCTCATTGTAGTTTTGATTTGTATTTCCCTAATAGCTAGTGATGTTGAGCATCTTTTTATGTGCTTTTTAGCCATTTGTATTTCTTCTTTGGATAAGTGTCTATTCAAATCATTTGCCCATTTAAAAAAAAAATGGATTGTTTGTCTTTTTATTTTCAAGGTGTAGGATTTCTTTATATATGCTGGATATTAGGCCCCTATCAGAGATATGGTTACCAAATATTTTCTCCCATTGAGTAGGCTGCCTTTTCACTTTCTTGACAAACTCTTTTGAGGTGCAAAATTTTTAATTTTGAGGAGGACCCATTTATCTATTTTTTCTTTTGCTGCTCATGCTTTGGGTATAAAGTTCATGAAATCATTTCCTATTACAAGTTCATGTAGATACCTCCCTACATTATTCCAAGGTCTGTATGGTCTTGGCTCTTATATTGAGATCTCTGATCCATCTTGAGATAATTTTTGTATAAGGTGTGAGATGGTGTTCCTCTCTCATTCTTTTGGATATGGATATCCAGTTCCTCCAAGCACCATTTGTTGAAGAGTCCATTCTCACCCAGTTGAATGGGCTTGGTGGCCTTGTCAAATATCAGTTGACTGCATAAGCCAAGATCTACATCAGAACTCTCAATTCGATTCCATTGGTCCATAGGTCTATCCTTGTGCCAATACCAAGCAGTTTTGATCACTGTAGCTTTGTAGTATGTTTTAAAGTCAGGTAGTGTGATTCCTCTGATTTTGTTTTTCTTTTCCAATATGTCTTTGGCTATTCAGGGCCTCTTGCCCTTCTAGATGAATTTCATAGTTAGTTTTTCCAATTCAGTGAAAAATGCTGTGGTGATTTTTATATGGATTGCATTAAATCTGTAGATCAGTTTGGGTAGGATAGACATCTTAATGATGTTTAGTCTTCCTACCCATGAACAGGGAATATTCTTCCATTTATTTAGGTCTTTTTTAAATTTCCTTTAACAATCTTGTGTGGTTTTCTGTGTACAAGTAATTTACATCTTGAGTTAAATTTATTCCTAGGTATTTGATTCGTTTAGTTGCTATTGTAAATGGAACTTTTTTCTTGCTTTCCTCCTCAGATTGCTCATTATTGGTGTACAGAAATGCTACTGATTTTTTGCGCATTGATCTCATATCCTGCCACTTTACTGAACTCATTTATAAGGTCTAGAAGCTTTGTTGTAGATTTCTCAAGGCTTTCTATGTAGAGGATCATGTCATCTGCAAATAGTGAAATTTTTACTTCTTCCTTTCCAATTTGGATGTCTTTTATATCTTTTTCTTGCCTAAGTGCTTGAGCAAGTACTTCTAACACAATGTTAAATAAAAGTGTCGACAGTGGGCATCCTTATCTTGTTCCAGATCTTAGAGGGAAAGCTTTTAGCATTTCACCATTAATATGATGTTAACTGTGGGTGTTTCATATATACCCTTTATTATGTTGAGGAAGTTTCATTCCATTCCTATCTTTTAAAGTGTTTTTATCAGGAAAGTGTGTTGTATTTTGTCGAATACTTTTTCTGCATCAATAGAGATGATAATGTGATTTTTGTCTTTTGATTTGTTTATGTGGTGTATTACATTGATTTATTTTCTTATGTTGAAATTTCCTTGCATACCAGGGATGAGACCCACTTGACCATGGTGTATAATTCGTTTGATGTGTTGTTGAATGTGATTAGCGAGTATTTTCTTGAGCATTTCAGCATCTAGTTTCGTTAGATAGATTGGTCCATAGTTTTCCTTTATTGTGGCATCTTTGTTTAGCTTTGGTACTAGGGTGATGTTGGCATCATAAAATGAGTTAGACAGTGTTCCCTCCACTTCTATTTTTTGGAAGAGTTTAAGCAGGATTGGTGTTAGTTCTTTCTGGAATGTTTGGTAGAATTGACCTGTGATGCCATCTGATTGTGGGCTCTTCTTAGTTGGGTGGTTTTTGATGCTAATTCGATCTCATTACCTGTGATTTGTCTGTTGAGTTCATTAATTTTCTTCTTTCATCAATGTAGGCTGCTTGTGTGTTTCTAGGAATTTGTCCATTTCATCTAAGTTATCCATCTTGTTTGAATACAATTTTTCAACATATCCTTTTTGAAGCTCTTTATTTCTGTTGGGTCAGTGGTGATATCCCCTTCTTCATGTCTTATTTTATGTATTTGCATCTGCTCTCTTTATTTCTTTGTTAGTCTAGCTAAAGGTTTGTCAATTTTATTGATCTTCTCAAAGAACCAGCTTTTGGTTTTGTTAATTTTTTTCTAGTGCTTTCTTATTTTCAATTTCATTTGGTTCTGCTCTAATCTTTATTCTTTCCTTCTTTCTACTTTTTTGGGGGTTGGTTTGTTGTTCTTTTTCTAATTCCTCCAGGTGTGCAGTTAGGTCTTTGATTTTAGCTCTTTCTTCTTTTTTTAATATAGACATTTCTGTCTATGAATTTTGCTCTCAGTACTGCTTTTGTTGCATCCCATAGGTTTTGATATGTTGTGTTGTCAATTTCATTCATTTCAAGGCAATTACTTATTTCTTTTGCAATTTCCTCCTTGACTCACTGTTTGTCCAAGAGTGTGTTGTTCAACTTCCATATCTTTGTGTACAATCTGGGTCTCTGTCCCTTACTGATTTCCAGCTTCATTCCATTGTGGTCAGGGAAATTAGTTTGTATAATTTCAATCTTTCTGAATTCATTAAGAGTTGTTCTCTGGCCTAGTATATGGTCTATCTTGGAGTATGATCCGTGTGCACTTGAGAAGAATGTATATCCTGGTGTATTTGGGTGTAATGTTCTGTATATGTATATTAAGCCCAGGTCCTCTAATGTATTACTCAAAGTCTTTGTTTCTTTATTGATTCCCTGTCAAAATGTTCTAATTGTGATAATGGTGTGTTAAAGTCCCCCACTATAATTTTTGTGGCATCTATTTCTCCACTTAGTTTTTCCATCGTTTGCCTCATGTATTTTGAGGCACCCTGGTTAGATCCATAAATCTTTGATTGTTCTTTCTTTTTGATAGATTACCCCTTATATTAAAATATAGTACCCATTTTTGTCTCTTACAATAATTTTGCATTTAAAGTTTTTTTTGTCTGATATTAGTATAGCTACTTCCACCCTTTTTTGGTTATTGTTTGCTTGTAGAATTGTTTTCCAACCATTCACTTTCATCTCCTTGCATCCCTGGATCTAAGATAGGTTTCTTATAGACAGCATATAGATGGGTCATATTTCCTTATCCATTCTGCAAATCTGTGTCCATTGACTGGGGAGTTTAATCCATTAACATTTAATGTTATTACTGTCAAGGAACTACTTACATTAGCCTAATTTTCTTTAGGTTTATGTATGCCATATGTTTTTTAAATTTCTCTTCTTATCTTTTTAGTTGTTCTTATACTCTCCTCCAACTCTCTCTCTCCTGTTTTTTTCTTTCAACCTGCAGAACTCCCTTTAGTATCTCTTGAAGGGCAGATTTCTTATTTATAATCTTTCTTAATTTCTGTTTATCTGTGAATATTTTGAACTCTCCCTCATTTTTTGAATGCCAGATTTTCAGGATACAGAATTCTTGGCTGACAGTTTTTTTCTTTTAGCACCTTAACTATGTCATACCACTGCCTTCTTGCCTCCATGATTTCAGGTGGAAATCACCACTTAATCTTATTGAGCTTCCTTTGTATGTGATGGGTCTCTTTTCTCTTGCTGCTTTCAGTATTCTCTCTTTTTCTTGAGCATTGGACAATTTGACAGCTATGTATTTTAGGGTAGGTCTGTTAGGATTTATACTGTTTGGGGTGTGCTGTGCTTCCAGGACATGTACGTCCATGTCCCGCAAAAGAGTTGGGAAATTTTCAGCTATTATTTCCTCCAACACTCCTTCTGTCCCCTTTTCCTTTTCTTCTCCCTTTGGGATGCCTATAATGTATGTGTTTGTGCGTTTCATGTTGTCATTCAAATCCCTATGTCCCTGCTGGATTTTTTCTATCTTTTAATCTATCTGTTCTATTATCTGTTTGATTTCAGATGTACTCTCTTCAACATCACTAATTTTTTCCTCTGCCTGTTCAAATATGCTGTTATGTGCTTTGAGTGTATTTTTGATTTCTTGCATTGTGCCATTCTTTGCCATCATATCCATTATCTTTTTATGTATGTTTACAATTTCTTCAGGATATTCCCCCAGTGTCTTCTTAATATTCTTTATCTCTTCCTTCACTTCATTAAGTTGATTCATGATATTTGTTTGGACATCCCTAATTATTGTTCCATGTTCTGTATCTCCTCTTGTTTTTTAGGTTTTTGTTAGACTGGGCCATGTCTTCCTGTTTCTTAATATGGCTTGTAATTTTTTGTTGGTGTCTAGGCATCTGTTTATCTTGATGGACTTATTTGGTTGGTTAGATTCTCTTTCTATTCTAGGGTTTTATTGTATTATTATTTTGGTGTGTGTGGTAAGGTTCCTTTTTGACACTTGGTTCCTCTTATTCTGTATCCTTGCATGTTGTCTGTGTTCCCCTGATAAAAAATATTAGGGCCAGAGTAAAGGAAAGAGATAAGAAGAGAAAAAGAGTAATAGTAGGAATAATAAAAGTAGAAGAGAAACCATACAAGAGCTAGGAAAATAAGTAAAATGAATAACATTTTTTTAAAAAGTACAAAGGAATAAGAATTTAAAAAGGTGGAATAGAAAAAATGAAACAAGGAACAAAATAGAGAAAAAAATAGAGTGATTTAAAAGGCTGGAATTATGAGAAGAGATAAAAGAGGTAAAAAAGAGAAAAAAGAGAGAAATAAAAAATGAAGGACAAGAAAAAAGAGGTGGAATGAAAGAAAAACAACAGAAAACAGAAATTAGAAAAATGAAAGAAAAAAAATAAAGTACACAGAAAAAATGAGAAAAAGAAAGGAAATAAAGAAGAGGGAAAGACAACAAACAAGAAACAAAACAACAACAACAAGAAAAAACAACCCAGGAAAAACAACCTTCTCTCGTAAGCCCCTAAGGAGCTTCTCAGGCTCCTGGTGCTCACCAATCAATCACCCTTCAGCCTGCCTTCTGTAGGTAATGTACTGAGTTTTAGTGAATAAATTAAGAAAAAAGAAAAAAGGAACCAATAAAAAATTAAAAATAGCAGTTCAAAGAAAAACTAAAACCAAAAAAATCTGTCTATATGTTCCTTGTCATAAGGTACCAGTTGGGTGCCTGGTAACCCAATGAATCACTCTCTGAGTCACTTCTTGAAGGAGACCCAGGAATTGAACCAGAGACGTCATACATTCAAGGCAGGAATTCCTCCACTGAACTAGAGTTTAAGTAGTCTGCTGAAAGCTTATCTGAGTCTTCCTGCCTCCATTCCCTCAGGCAAGTTAGCTTTCTAACAGTTTGCCAAGCTGGGCTGTTTAGCTGCCTGTCTCCACTCCCTCTCTACTTTAGTTCTTCTCTCTCCCAGG
Organism: Cabassous unicinctus; assembly: GCA_029593785.1. NCBI lineage: Eukaryota > Metazoa > Chordata > Mammalia > Cingulata > Chlamyphoridae > Cabassous > Cabassous unicinctus. The sequence goes on from JAQZBX010044875.1 coordinate 5,814, forward strand.
TTGGCTGGGTGTGAAAGCCTACCTGAGCAGATTCCCTCTCCCCTTTCCCCATGGCCGCCTCAGTCTCCTCTGATATTCAAAGGGGGCTCAACTGGCCAAACTCATGGAAAAGAAACTGCTCTCTACCCTCCACCAGCCCCTCTTCTTCCCAGGGAATGTTCCCATCCACTCAGTTGATTACAGTGAGTCAGGGGCTTTACCAAGTCTATTTGTCTTGAGGGTGGGGTATCTGTGCGTTTCCCACCACAGGGGCGAGTAACTCATGGCTTTCCTTTGGCTTATCTGTGTAGTTCTTTCCTGGATGATGTGCAGCACTTTCCCTTTCTGTATATCTCCAAGGCAGCTCTCTCAGATAGGTTTTTGCCCTTTCTCCGTTCTTTTTTGTGAGAGAGCTGGCTTCTGCCTACCTACTTCAACGTCATTTTCCCGGAAGTGTCCTTGAATGCTCTCTTAGCGTTCTTTGTTTCACTTTTCTTTGGAAAGGATTAAACATCTCTCCTACTATTGACATGGATGTGATCTCAGGCTGGTTCTCAGTGAACAGTAGGTATGTTAAGTGCCTGGGTAAAAATGTTTCTGCAATATTGGGGTAGAGCAGATGATAGGGAAGTAGAGATGACACCCACCCCCAACACCTGTGATACCCATCCCCCAATGCTTCTGCTCCTGCCCCACTGTGGGCTCTGTCACAGAGGGAACCCATATCCAGGACATCACACAGAGAGTCATGCATCACCTCTGGTGGAAGCCGATTTTTATCAGAATGACCTGGTGATGTGCTTGACTTTCAGATTCCAAAGAGAACAATAGTGAAACAGGAAAAGAGGAAGGGACCTCTACAGACCCACTATCTGTCTATTGGAATCAGCATCTTCTTAGGAGTTAAATAAGATGATCCGCTCAGCAATCTGATATAAGAGATGTTATTATGTGGTTTTTTTTTTACAGATAAGGAAACTGAGGCTCAGATGTTAAGTGCCTTTCTCCCAGCTCTGTGAATATGCCAAATGGTCCTTAAGATCCCAAGTCTGCCCCAACCACATTAAATCTCTTTTAAAACACAATCATGAACAAATGAATAAGTGAATAAATTCATAAACAAATACCTTTAATTTAGTAGTGGTATGCATTTCTCAGCTTTTTTATATTAGGTGAAATTGGGTTAATATGAATCAAATTGAAAATTAAAAAGGGAAAGACTAAAAAAGCTCATTGTTCCCCCACACACACACACTATTTTGAGGAAAAACTTAATTACAATGAGATTTAGTGATTTTTAGGTAAGTTTGTTGAATTTTGACACTTGTATACAGTCATGTAACCAACACCACAATCAATATATAGAGCAAATACATCTCATTTGAAATATTCCCTTTTGTTCCTTTGCAGCTTATCCTCTTGTTGTTCCTCTGTAATCACTAACCTACATTTTGTCACTTTAGTTTTGTCAATGACCTTTTTTATTAGAGAAGTTATAGGTTTACAGAAAAATCATGTATAAAATACAGGATTTCCATATACCATCCTTTTATTAACTCCTTGCAGTAATACAGTACATTTGTTGTAATGGATGAAAGAACATTTTTATTATTATACTATTAATGGTAGTCTATGATTTGCATTAGGGTTCACTGTTTATGTTGTAAAGTCCTGTTTTGTTTTGTTTTTCTAGTTACATATAACAACCTAAATTTCACCCTTGTAATCATATTCAGATATATAATTCAGTGCTATTAATTACATTCACAATGTTGTGCTGTCATCACCACCATCCATTACCAAAACTTATCCAACAACCTAAGTAGAAACTCTGTACCATTAAAGTATTAACAACCCATTCCCTAGCCCCACCCTGGCCCCTGGTAATCTAATTCCTAGTTTCTGACTCTATGAGTTTGTTTATAGTAATTATTTCATATCAATGAGATCATATAATATTTTTCCTTTTGTGTCTGGCTTATTTCACTCAACATGATGTCTTCAAGGTTCATCCACATTGTCACATGTACCAGAACTTCATTCCTTTTTACGGATGAATAATATTCCATTGCATGTGTATACCACATTTTATTTATGCATTCATTGCTTGATGGTCACTTGGGTTGCTTCCATCTTTTGGCAATTATGAATAATGACACTGTGAAAATCAGTGTGCAAATATCTGTTCAAGTCTCTGCTTTCAATTCTTTTGGGTATATACCTAGAAGTGGGATTGCTGGGTCACATAGTAATTCTATACTTAATTTTCTGAGGAACTGCCAAATTGTCTTCCATAGCAGCTGCCGTATTTTATATTCCCACCAATAATGGAGTGTTCCTATTTCCCACATCCTCTCCAACACTTGTAATTTTCTTTTTTATTTTATTTTATTAGTAGCCATTCTAGTGGGTGTGTAATGATATCTCATTGTGGTTTTGATTTGCATTTCCCTAATAGCTAATGATGTTGAGCATCTTTTCATGTGGATTTTGGCAATTTGTATATCTTTTCTGGAGAAATGTCTATTCAAGTCTTTTGCCTATTTTTAATTGGGTTGTTTGTCTTTTTGTTGTTGAATTGTAGGCTTTTATTTTCCTCCTGCTTCTCAGCCTGAATCATTTTAATTGTCTTGTCCTTGAGATCAGTCATTCTTTCTCTGCCACCTCCAAGCTGCTGTTGAAAGCATCTAGAGAATTTTTTATTTTTTATTTTTTTTATTTTGAGATACCAGGGCCACAGATTGAATCAAGGACCTCCCATGCAGGAAGCAGGCGCTCACCTGCTTGAGCCACATCCACTCCTTAGGGAATTTTTCCTTTCAGTTATTGTGTTTTTCAACTCCAGTATTTCTATTTGAAATACTGTGTGGTCTTCGTTGATAGGTTCTGGGTTTTTATCATATTCCTTTGAATGGGTCATCCATTTCTTGCTTCTTTGTTTGTCTTGTAATCTTTTGTTTTACACTATGTATTTTAATATTTAAAGTGTTAACTCTGGGGTTTAGTGCCTGAGTTGTGGGTTCCTTAAGTTCATATCCAGCTAGTGATATGACAGAGATTTTCTTGAATGCCAGGAAAGCAAAAAGCAAAGCAAAAATCACCTTTCACTATCTGCAAATTGGCTCTACTTTGGCTGGTGGTCTCCTTCAGAACTTAGCCCCCCTATCCAGAAGATCAGCCTGAGGCAAATGCAAAGTGCAGGGTCTTCTCTCTTATTTGAGCCTGTGTGGAGCTTCAGAGTCTGCTTCTTTTCCTGGGTTTGTGATTGCTTAAAGGCTTTAGGAAGTCCCCGTTTCACAGTTTATAGGAGTTCAGTGCACGCCCCCTCTACTCCCTTTGAAATAGACCTTGACCCTTTCCTAAGTGCCTTCTTGAGTATCCTAAAGCAGGTAGTCCTTTGCCCCAGGCTGCTTCAATTTAATTGTTTCTCACACTGTCCCAGCTATCTGCAATTCCCATCTCTGCCTTTAGGATGAGACTGAGATAATTTCGCCTCAGACTTCTACCTGATAGATTGGCACTGACATACATGAACCACCATGTGTGTACAAGGTCCCCTCTTCTCTCTCTGGAACAGAGCCAGATACCCACAATGGGAATACAAGCTGTCTCTACCCCATGTTGTGGAAGGGATGGAGAAGTGGCCAGCAAAGTCACTGGAGATTCTTATATGGCTTCTGAAGCTATGTTTTCTTGATTCAGCACGTGCTCAGTTAAAGTAGCCCTTTAATTACTTTGCTAAAGTTTTGTGGATGGTTATTGTCTTTAAGACTCCTTTGCTGCCTCTGCCCAAGGGGGCCTGGGACAATGGCTGCCCTCAAAGCTGGGCCCCCAGTAATCTGAAGTACCTGATCAAAAGCAGTGACTAGTGAACAAACCATATCCTCCTGTAACCCCTTCCCCCTCCCCCAGAGTGTGAAGTACTAAGTCTTTATGTCCCACTCTGGCACCAGCAAGCAAGCCGGGAGCCTGATTTCCAGTCCCCACTGTTGCCTGCTAGGAGTGGGTAATAGCCACTGCAGGGAAGGTGGAATTCACTAGTATTTATTGCAATTTACCAGCCTCTTCCTCCCACTCCTCTGTGGATGCTGCAGTGTTCCACGAGATTCCAGAGTTCCAAAATAGTGGTTTCAGACTGTTTCTGCCAGTACAATAGTTGTTTTGGTGGAGGGACTGATTCCTGGATTTCTGCCATCTTCTACAATCCTCCCCTGTCAATGGCCTATTAAAGTTTCTTTTTTCAAAGTTTCTGCTTTAGAACCTTTACACATTTCTCTTTTTTTGGTCAGGAAAGCCCACCTTTTATATCCCACCCTTCTTTTTCTCTGGCTAATGTGTGCTCATTCTTCATATTTTAGTTGAAATGTTATCTCTTCAGAAATGCCTTCCTTGATTTCCCTTCCCACAAATATCTAAACTAACTGATGCCTCATGTCATTTTCATTTATAGCAATACTTTCTTTCCCTCCACATCACATATGACTATGTTCATATTATGGAGGTATTTATTTGATTTGCATTTGTCTCCCCCTCTATACTTTAGGTTCTGTGACAATAGGGAGCATGTCCATGTGTATACACAGTTCATCGATCATCATCAGTTCCCTCATCCACCAGCTATATTCTTGGAACATAATGGTGGCCCTCACATATTTTTAACGAGTTAATTGAAAGTATGATTTTATCTATATAAAATTCTGTCAAGTCTTTCATGGTACCAACGGAGACTCCACCTCCTCATCACTCTCTGCAGTTTATCTGAATCCTGCCTACTCTACATCTGGGGTGCCCAAGATTCATCTCATAGTCCAAATACCTTGCCATCCCTTGGGGTACAGCTCATCTGAGATTTTTAGCTAACACAACCAAAATGGAAAATTCTGCCATTAGCTAACACATATGACCTGTAGGTTAAGGAGTAATCACTTTTGCAAACTGGCAAAAGGTGGAGCAGGAAGGTAAGAGTTAGGCAAAATATGGAAGTTAGGACTGTCTCCTTGATTTTGGATGCCTGAAGCATGGCTTTGGCTGATTCTTTAGACTAGAAGTCTGAGCTCGGCTGGGGGAGGTAGGAGAAGAGGGAATGATGGGAGGGTATGACTTATGCTTCTGGGTATACTATGGTAAAGCCACTATGTCTCATGATGATAACAATGATAATGATGGTAATAGAAGTAGTGGAAGCAGTCGTGGTAGTGGTAGGAACTGAAATGCTAACAAGTATGCACTTTACATATTAGAAATTCTTTTCCATCTATTATATTGCATGCATTTCATTAATCTCCCAAGCCCCATAAATTTTGGACCTCCACAGAGAATCAAGCTGACCATAAAGTAGAGGTGAGAAGTGGATGACCATGGAGGATCAGGCCTGGCCACTTCTCTACCCTGTGAGGGTAGAGAGTTGGGATCATCATGGACATCATAATACTTGTTATGATCAAGAGCTTTTATGAATTGGTGAAACCAAGTATGATAGCTAAAGTGATGTGGTCGGAGGAAGCATACATATAAAATTATGCATAGGACAATAAATCAGCTCAGGGGTGACCTCAGCATTGTAACTTATGTAAGGGCTTTGGTCCTGGAGAAGACAAGTCATTTATAAGAGACAGCTGGGTCCCAGGAGTTAATCTGGCCAATGCTCTCTGTGAGGCTAACTCTGACTTTGGTATTTGTGAACAGCAGTTCAGACTCCTAGAACAAACATCTACTCACATTACTCCATTTCCCATGCCTGCCCATAGGATGTCCCCTCCCTCTTCATATGTTCTAGCCCAGAAAGATCTTTTGTCAGTATATTACAACTGTGAACCAATTCCTTTTCTTCTCCATTCTATGTAGGATCTCTTTAGTTGCCAGCAGCTGTCATTCCCTTGGTGAATGCAAAGAATGCATGCAAACTCATGACCGTAAATACTATCAATATGCTTATGACTTCTAAATTTATATCTCCAGTCCACACCTCTCCCCTGAATCCCAAGCTTTCCTATCCAACTGCCTCTTTGACATCTTCACTTGGATATCTAATGGTCACTTCAAACCAATACCCAAAACTGAACTGCTGATAACTTTCCTATCTCAGTTAATGATGAGTCTATTTTCCAATTGCCCAGCCTCAAATCTTGAAGTTCTCTTTCTCTCACACATATCTATCAGCAAATTCTGGCAGCCTTACCTTAAAAATATATCCAGAATCTGAACACTTCTCACCACTTCCACTGCTACTATCCTAGTCTAAGTTACCATCGTTTCTAACCTGGAGTGTTAGTTTCCTCGGGCTACGGTAACAAACTGGTTTGTTAACACAAACTGAGGGGCTAAAGCAAGAGGAATTTATTCTCTCACAGTTCAGAAGGCCAAAAGTCTGAAATCAAACTTTCATTAGGGTTGGTTTCTTCTGGGGCTCTGAGGGAGAATCTGTTCCATGTCTCTTTCCTACCGTCTGGTGATTGCTGGCAATCCTTGGTGTTCCTTGGCTGGTAGCTGCATCAGTCCAATCTCTGCCTCTGTCATGACATGGTCTCTTCCCGGTGTGTCTCTAAATATCTTTATCTTTAGGACCCAGCCTAATCCAATATGACCTTATCTGAACTTGACTACATCTGCAAAGCCCCTGCTTCCAAATAAGGTCACATTCACATGAGCAAATGCAATGCTCTTCGGCAGCTAATAGAACCCCCTGGGAGCAAGACATTCATTCATGGAGTTATTAATGATAAAAATCTCAACATATTGCTAGGATACTAAGGTATTATCAAAGAAAAGGCCACTTACCACACAACTTACTTTCTGGTGTCCAGCATCGTGTTGGTTTCCTTTGATTTTCCCTGCACTGTAAGCTTTTTCAAAGGGGAGACTAAAACATCCATTTTTTAAAATATGCTTTTTTGTTTTCATTTTTTAAAGATACTAAGATTACATAAATGTTACATAAAAAATATAGGGGATTCCCATATGCCCCACTCCCTAGATCTCCCACATTTTCCCACATTAATAACATCCTTCATTAGTGTGGTACATTTGTTACAATTGATGAACACATTTTGGAGCATTGCCTCTAAGCATGGATTATAGTTTACATTGTAGTTTACACTCTCTTCTGCACATTTTTGTAAGTTAAGACAAGATATATAATGGCCTTTATCTGTCATTGCAATATCATTCAGGACAATTCCCAAGTCCCAAAATGTCCTCAAATTACATCTATTTTTCCCTCTCCTTCCCCTCAGAACCTCCAGTGGCCACTGCCTCCACGTCAATGATAAAAGTTCTTCCATTGCTAGAATCACAATAAGTCTATAGCAGAATAACAGTAAGTCGACTCTAGCCCATTGTTCATTCCCCAATCTTGAGGATTCTGGGATGGTGATGCCCACTCCACCTCTAATTGAAAGGGTGCTTAGATCCCATGGGGCAGATGTATGGGACTATGTTACTTGCATTTGCAGATTCTCTCTGTTCCTTGAGATGGTCGTTGTCCATTTTCATCTCCTTGTTTGTTGTCCTTGGTGAGTCCAATGAACTGGAGAGTGTTGCAACACTGTTGAGATTCAAGGTCCAACTGGTATATGGACAGCCCAAAAATTTAAGTCTCTTGGACACACACCTATCATCCATGTTATGTTAATTCATTTTATTCTTCTCTCCCATTGCATCTGTTCACAATTGTATACATAATGGTTTAAAAACCTGTCAGTAGGACATATATCTGCAGGTAACCTTATAACATGGATGATGTGTGTTCCAAGTTGTATCAGTTGGGATCACAACAGGAAACAAATGACAAACTCAACCAGTTTAATGGAAAGTGTAATGACAAGAACATTTAAAAAGGGTAAGGGAAACTAACAAGGGATGGTGATGTATCCCACAGTTAGTGAAAGCTGGAGTTCTGTACCACTCCTGGGCATGAAGGGGTAAGGGGGAAGAAAACAGACGAGAACCTGGAGAATGTTAGGCGAGTGAGCCTTGTGGTAGAAGCTGTGGCTTTAGATAGAGGGTTTCAACACTGTCAAGCCACAGTCTGGCAAGGAAGGCCAATGATACAATTCAAACAGGGCAGACTCTGGGACTTTGGGGTGGAGAAAGATGGAGAATAGATGTGGATGATAAACCAGAGACCATTCAGTACATTGGGTGTCTATCTGTTTATCAGTGTTAAAGGAGAATAACTTCTTCCCCACACCTTTGGATCTTATTAAGTACATTCTTTTTCCCCTAAAGACTCCTATCTTCTTGCCCAATATTTGTTCCTCCTGCAGAGTTGAGGTGAGTTATTAAATTGATCCATGCAACTCAAATGGTTGAAGCCAATTTATCAAAAGTTCTATATGAATATACTGAACACCATTGAAATGTTTACTTTAAAAGGTTGAATTTTATGTGAATCATATTTCAATAAAGCTGCTACAGAATTCTGAGTTCTGAGTTCTGAGAATTTTATCTCTTTCTGCACCCTTCCTCTTGCATCAGGGAGCGGCAGCAATCCTGGAAAAGTGTATTTGCTCTGCAGGTTCAAACTTTCCTTTAGGTGGTTGTTTCAAGGGCTAGACTGGGAGCAGAGAGTACTGGAAAGCCTGATGATGTCAAGAATATATTTTGGACATACTGATGGAGAAATGGTGACATGGATTAAAGGAGTGAACTTCTTTTAATTACTTTGGAGCAACTGAAAGTGGCTGCAGGCAGGAGACATAAAACTACATGGCCAGTAATACTTCCAGACTACACCATGTTGGTTTCTAGATTGTGAGTACCTTTCCAGAATTTTTGTAACTGGTTGTTCTGGGCTTATTTCAAACTTAGCATGTCTGAAAATAACCATTAGTCTCTCTCAATCTGATGCTCTTTATTACCTGTTTTGTTTAAAGTTTTAATATTGACCTGGACTTCCAAGTGGAAATCAGAGTCATTTTTAGTGACCCCTCCCTTTCCTTTACTCCTGGTGGAAAGATCTAGATCTTTGAGCACTTGTTTATAATGAGAAGAGAAATCACAACATATTACACATGTAAGAATCTGGTAAATACCACCAAACATCACAAAATTCTGTAAAATGGCATTATTTTAATTAAATAACTGGCTGAAATACCTTTATAATTTTTTTCCTACATTTTTTGGTTAGAAACTCTTTGCTTTTTGATATACTTTTATCTTTGTAATGCTTTCTATAGAGAGAATAGAAAGGCAATTCAGTCTTTTCTTTAGCATAGTTGATTTATTTATTTATTTTTTTAATTACTGAAAGTTTAGAAAAGTTTCTTTCAGCTTCACAACTCAGCATTGGTAATGTCATGCATGACACAATTCAACATGTTAAGATTCTACATGGAAAACACAAAATATGCAACTTTTTACACAGACATACTCACTGTTTGTAGCACTTTTCCTTCCAGGCTTGTGCCCTACAAACAGAGGAATCCTGACAAATTCTATTTTGCATAATTATCCTCAAGAAATAAAAAGAAATGCATGGTGCATTTATAATTACATATGCTACATTATCTTGCATATGCTACTCCGCATTAATAACAACCCAGTCCTCCACCTGCAATTTTATACATGTAGTGATGGTGAATAAATTTCCAGAGACCAGATTCTGGCCTTGTATATTTCAATTTTTTTTTTCTCATCCACTGCCCACATACAGCATCAAGGTGATGAAGAAGAAGGCCATAGAGGTAGGTTAATGCTTCAGGTGGACATGTCTCAATATGCCCTTTTTGAAGCTTTTTGGAACCATCTTTCTGTGGATTATTTTGTATTTTAAGTTAATATTTGAGGTGTCATTTACATACAATTAAATTCCACATTTTACACATTTTTTCCCCTTCCTTCCTTCTCTTCCTTCCTCCCTTTATCTCTCTTTCTCTTTTTTCCTGGCTGTATTTCTCTTCCTTTCTTTCTATAAGTAATTATTGATCACTAGACGTTGTTATAGGTGTTTCAGCTCCAGCAGTGAACAAAGAAAAGCCCTGGCTCTTATTCTACCATGGAGATGTGAGGGAGACAGACAAGAAATAAAACAGAAAAATAAATATATAAGATGTGTGGTGATGATGAGTGAGTTCAGCAAAGTAAAAGGACAAGAAGTGACCTTATATGGGTGGTAAGGGAATGTCAGATACAGTGACATTGGGGAGAAATGTGAGATACGGTGGCATTGAGTGGAGATGTAAAGATGGTAAGAGTATTTAGAAGAGTGTTCCAGGCTGAGGGTTGAGAAAGTGCCATGGCCCTGAGTTAGGAACATGCTTGGCTTATTTAAGAGGAAACGCTGACCATTCTGGCAAAAGGGAGGGTGGTAGGAGCTAAGGTCAGATTTGGGAGGGGGTCCTTGTAGGATTTGGCTTTTATTCTGAGCGAGATAGGAAGCCACTGGGAGGGGAGGGGTTACTGAGCAGGGGAGTGACATTGTTCGACTTACTTTTTAGGAGGATTCCTTTGGCTTCTCTGTGGTCAAATAGACTGTGGGGTCAAACTGGAAGCAGGAAGAGCAGACAAGACTTGATATGGTCCAGAGGAGAAATTATGGTGGCATGGATTACAGTTTAACACTGGAGGTGATAAAAAGGTCATTTGGATTTAGCCAACAGGATTTCCTGTGGAATATGAAAGTAAAAGGGGATTCAAGGAAATAATCTCTATTTTACACGTGCCATCATTTAAAAAATTTTTTTGCCTAGACTACTGTAATAACTTCCTAACTGTTTCTCCTCTACCTACCCTTGTCCCCTCACCAATCTGTTCTTCACATTCTAGCAGAACAATCTTTCTGAAACACAAAACTGGTCAGTGGACTGCTATTTATTTTAGGATAAAGAGAAAACTCTTATATGGTTGATGTCACCTAGTTTCCTCCTCCTTCTCTGGTCTCATCTTGCACCTGGTCTCCTTTGCTTATTTTGTGCAGTCTAGACATCTTGGCTGTTGTCTGTAATCTCATCACGAGCCCTCCCACAGAAGAATCTTTGGGCATGATTTTTTTCTTGCTTACAAGGCCTTTTCCACTCCTCTTCACTGAGTTAATTCTTACTTTACTTCATGTCTTAGTTCAACCATCACTTCCTCCAAGAAACTTTCTCCAATCTCCCTGACAAGGTTGATGTCCCTCTCTCAGAGAATCGTGGTCTTCTCCTTGGTGGAAATGATCATGGCTGCAGTTTTCCCTTTAGTTTATTTCTCCCTCCTCTTCTCATCTCTAAACTCCATATCTTTTCATTCTCACTTTGAGCATTACATCCGCAGCACCTAGCATTGAGCCTGGGACATAGTAAGTTCTTGGAATGAGTGAATGAATTAATATTTTATGCCCTTAAATTAAGACTCTTTTCTCAATGTTCCTGATTTAGTTTGCCAAAAGGCTGCCAATGTAAAGTACCAGAAATAGGTTGACTTTTATAAAAGGAATTCATTTGAGTAGGAGCTTACAGTTCCAAGGCCATGAAATATCCAAATCGAAGCACCATAAGAGGTGCTTTCTCACCAAAGTCAGCTACTGTTGTTTCTGTTGTCCCAGCATGTGGCAAAGCAAGATAGTCTCAGTCTTCCCCTCCAGGCTCACCATCTCCTCTTGAGCTGCTCGGTAGGCCCAGCCTCTTTGGGACTTCGTGCTTAAGCGATCCTCTAGTCCTCTCTCACAGGGCAGCATCAAAAATTGTGGCTTCCTTTTCCTGTGTTTGTGTGCTTGTGGGCAGAACACCTTGGAAATACATTTGGGTGATTCTTGAGGGGATCATATACTGATTTACAGTTTCTGAAAGGCGTTCATGATTTAAACCTCACAGCAATCCTATGAAGAAGGACAGGAAAAGAAAAAAATTGAACAAGGACACCTTTATCAAAGAAACAGGTGGAACTGTCTTTACTTCTAAGCAAAGAAAGAAATTTATTTGATGAGAAACTAAAACATTCCCCTTTACAGTACAGTAACTAGCAGCCACAAGTGGCTATTGAGCATGTAAAATGTGGCTAATCTTAATTAAGATGTACTATAAGTATAAAATACACACTGTAATTGGAAGATTTAGCACAAAACACTGATTACATGTTAATTACATTTTGATATGATGATATTGTGGATATTTTTGGTTAAATAAAATATTGTGTTTATAGTAAGCTGAATAATGGCCCCAAATTTATCAGGTTTTATTCTCTGGGTCCTTTAAATGTTATCATATTTGGAAAAAGGGTATTTGCAGACGTGATTAAGTTAAGGCTCTTGAGGTGGGGAGATTATCCTGGGTTATCAGGGTGGGCCTTAAATGCAGTCACATGAATTCTTCTAAGAGGGAGGCAGATGGAGAGTAGACACACACATACAGAGGTGAAGGTGATTTGAAGACAGAGGCAAAGATTAGAGTGACCTGGCTACAAGCCAAGGAATGCTGGCAGCCACCAGAAGCTAGAAGAGGAAAGGAATGGATTCTCTGCTAGAGCCTCCAGAGGGAGCATGGCCCTGCTGACATTTTGATTTCAGCCCAGTGATACTGATTTTGGACTTCTGGGTTATAGAACTGTCCAAGAAAAAAATATGTTGTTTTAAGCCACCAAGTTTGTGGTAATTAGTTATAACAGTTACAGAAAACTAGCACATTATTAAAATTAATTTCACCTGTTTCTTTTTACTTTTTTGAAAAAATGTGCCTGCTAGTTAATTTAAAATTACATAAATGACTCACATTATATTTCTCTTGGACAGCACTGCCTTAGACCATATGAAGCATAATTATAAACACGTCCACAGCCAGCTGTTCTCTAATTCTGTAGTGGACAGAATAAAAGATAATAGGCTTAGCATGCAAAGAGAGTTTGGAAATATGAGAAAGGATGAATTCGATTTAATGGTGATTAAATATTGATACTGGCAAACAGAGGCCATGGAATGTCTATGCCTAACAATCGCAGAAAATCAGATCAGTAGCCATATGTCAGCTAACTTTGAGATAGAACTGTCTGGAAGATGGGAATGGGATCAGATGATTGCTTGAAATCCTGATTCCACCTTGAATCACACTAAATTGCTGAAACTATAAGGCAAAGTATTTTGAATGATCAAATTTAAATTTCACCACTTTGGCTTCTCTCTGGAAATGTCATCTTTCTCAGCAGTGCTGAATAAGCAGATCAAAGATGATAAAGCCTAGGACAAACTGAAGCTAGTTAGTGGCATAATGTAGACAGTGAAAGGACTAGAGAAAGATAGAGCTAGGGTTTGTCAAACTATTTGCAATGATGAGACTTCTGGGTGATTAACTTTTTGTTCTTGAGCCTCAATTTTGTCATCTATAAAATGGCTGTAATAATATCTACGTTGCAGTTCATTCTAAGGATTAGAAATAATATATGTAAAGTATTTGGCACCTAGGAGGAACACAGAAAATAGTACTTTTTAAAAATTATTTTTATTGAGCCTTTTCATATTGATATAAATGAATAGAGGTAATAATTTCATGCCAGACTTTTACAAGAAGGCATAATATAATACTTAGCACACTCAGAAAAGGTAAAGATATGGCTTGTAAAAAGTTATAACTCAGCAGGTTTTTGGGTTTATAATAGACTGGTATTACAGCTAGACTTGGCAAGAAGTATTAAAGATTGAAATGATAAGTGTTTTATCTGTGGAATTCAAATTCTTGAGCTGCCTGCAGCAGCCCATGTTCTACAAGAATGAAGGTCTTTAAATCTCTTCAGGGAAAGGTGATAATAGCTAATGTTTATCAGAAGCTATAATTAAGGCATTTTTCTAAGTAGTTTACATGAGTATATTACTTCATTTGTTCCTTATAGCAATCCTATGTGGTAGATATTATTGTTATAATTTCCATTTAACAGGTGAAGAAATTGAGACACAAGGAGATGAAGTATGTTGTATAATGTAAACAGTAAAGAGTGGTATGGGGATTTGAACCCAAGCTATCTGGCTTTAATACCCTAGCTTTTATGACCTGGCACATTATTAAATATGCTGTCTTTCACAGAATATAGATCTTAAGACAGACTGAGATATTTGCAAGTCTCATTAATGATGACTTCAGCCATCCATATGTTAATACATTTCAGCTGCATTAATTGGATGCCTACTATTTTCAACCCATTGTGCAAGACATTAAAAGAACACAAAAAACAAATCAGATAGCATCTGTCCTCAAGGGGTTTACAATGTAAAGAAGAAGACAGTCTTGTTAGCAATAAACTATAATGCGAAGAAGACCAAACCAACTGTGAACCAGAGGTATAAGCTCATTGTTTTGCAGAAGAGCTTCTTCTATGGGCTCCCAAGTCCCATGTGCACATCTTTGTTGCATGTATCATTCTCTAATACAATCATCTGTCCAATTCTCATCTCCCTCATCAGATTGTGACACTGAAGACTGTCTGATTCATCTTTCTTTCCTAGGCATCTGTGAAATTCCCTGACACCTAATACCTTTTCAATAATTGTATATGGAATGCATTACTAATGGGTGCAGAGGAAAAAATAGACAAATATATGACTATATATATTCAGCTAAGCTTGACTGAAACATTGGCTTTTGAACTAGATCTTGGAACATGGGGAAACTTGATTGAACAATAGGTGGTACTTGAAGAAAGGCAGGGAGTAGAACAGATCAGAAAGAAGGAACAGTTTAAACAGAAGCATGAATATGTGAAAGTGGTTCATTGAACTTATTGTATTGCTCAGTGACAAGGAACTGTGGCTGTGTTTACCAACGCCTTGGTCAAGGGCAAAATTAAAATAGGTCTCCAGATAATTCAGGCAAATGCCCAATTAACTTGATAGGAAGAAAAAGCTTGATGGGTGCTGGAATTGTTCTTAATAATAAACACGATATCATTTATTGAGTCCTTATTCCATGTATTTCACAAATATTACTTTCTTCAAATAGTACCATATATCTGCTTATTTTACAGATGAAGACAATGAAGTTCAGTGCAGTTAAGTGACGTGCCCACATAGCTAATAAAAGATGGAGCCAGGATTTGAACGCTTCTGATTCCATGGCCTTTGTTATCTCTATCATGTGACCCTAACAAAGTCTGTGTACATGCATCAAACTTCTGTGAATATTTGTTTTATCCCCTTCATTTATTCTTTCGCATATACCTAAAATCTGCATTGGTCAGTGAAGGATCAAAAAAGCTTGAGGCCAAAGTTGAATCAGAGAAGCAAGATTTGTTTTTTTATCCCTCCAGCTAAGCAGGAGGCTGCAGCTCATCGGAACTTGTGTTCCTATATACTCAAGTGTCTCTAGAGAGTTCTGAAAGCTGGGCATGAATATGTACACATGCAAGAAATGGGCAAGGCAGATGTTACCCTGATCTCTGCTGGGCCATTTTAGATCATAGTAGCTAATATACAGCACCTTTTTAGCTGCCAACATTATTTTCTTTCTTTCTTTTTTTTTTTTTTTTTTGGTCC
>JAQZBX010044876.1:0-21245 GCA_029593785.1 Cabassous unicinctus
AATTGAAGATTTAACTGCACAGCTGGAGGGACTAGAAAAAGAACAACAAACTAATCCCAAATCAAGCCAAAGGAAAGAAATAGTAAATATTAGAGTAGAAATAAGTAAAAATAAGAAGAAAAAAAACAAAAGAGAGAATCAAGAAAACCAAAATTTGGTTTCTTGAGAAGGTCAACATAATTTACAAACCCTTAGCTAGACTGACAAATAAAAAATGAGAAAAGATGCTAATAAAATCAGAAAAGGGGAGGGGGACATTAAAACTGACCATGAGAAAATAAGAGAAACCATAAGAGGATATTATGAACAAATGTACAACAAAAAATTAGATAATGTAGAGATGGACAAATTCCTAGAAACACACAAAACCCCTACAATGATCCTAGAAGAAATAGAAGACCTCAACAAACCAATCGCGAGTCTACAGATTGAAATAGTCATCGAAAACCTCCCAAAGGGGAAAAGCCCAGGACCAGGTGTTTTCACAGGAGAATTTTAGCAATCATTCAAAGATGATCTAATACCAATTGTGATCAAGATCTTCCAAAAATTTGAACAGGAAAGAATGATATTGATCTCATTATATGAAGCCATCATCACCCTAATACCAAAACCAGATAAAGATATTATAAAAAGTACAGACAGATATCTCTAAAGAATATAGATGCAAAAATCCTCCACAAAATACTTGCAAACGAATTTAAAAGCACATTAAAAGAATTATACACTATGATCAAGTGGGTTTTATCCCAGGTATGCAAGTGTTGTTCAACACAAGAAAATCAATTAGTGTAATAAACCACATTGATAACCTTAAGAAGGAAAAACACATGATTGTCTCTATTGATGCAGAAAAGGCATTTGACAAAATATAGCGCCCTTCTTGATAAAAACACTGCAAAAGATAGGAATAGAGGGAAGCTTTCTCAATACAATAAAGTGCATATATAGAAAACCTACAGCTAGTATAGTACTCAATGAGGTAGACAGAAAGCTTTCCTGCTGAGATCAGGAACAAGACAAGGATTCCCACTGTCACCATTGTTATTCAATATTGTACTAGAGGTTGTAGCTACATGAATTAAGCTAGATAAAGAAATAAAAGGCACCCAAATAAGAAAGGAAGAAATAAAACTTTCACTATTCACTGATGATATGATCCTATATCTAGAATCTCCTGAGAAATCCACAACAAATGTACTAGAACTAATAAATTAACTGAAAATGGAGCAAAGATTTAAATATAAGACAACAATGACTAAATTCCTAGAAGAAAATGTAGGAAAATATCTTCAAAATCTTGTGGTAGGCGATAGTTTCTTAAACCTTATGCCCAAAGCACGAGCAACAAAAGGAAAAAATAGATAAATGGGCCTCGTCAAAATTCAACACTTTTGGACCTCAAAGGACTTTATAAAAAGAGTGAAAAGGCAGCTGACTCAATAGGAGAAAATATTTGGCAATCACATATCTGATAAGGGTTTAATTACCATGACCTATAAGTAGAGCATGCATCTCCACAATAAAAAGACAAATTATCCGATTTAAAAATGGCCAGAAGACTTGAAAAGACAACTGTCCAAAGAAGAAATACAAATGAGGAAGAAACACATGAAAAAGTGCTCAACATCACTAGCGATTAGGTCAATGCACATCAAAACTATGAGATATCATTTCACACTTATTAGACTGGCTGCTATTAAAAAGTTGGAAAACTATAAATGTTGGAGAAGATGTGGAGATATAGAAACACTTATTCACTGTTGGTGGAAATGTAGAATGGTACAGCCACTGTGGAGGACTCTTTGGTAGGTCCTAATGAAGTTGAATATAGACTTGCCATGGGATCTGGCAATACCATTGCTAGATATATACACAGAAGAACTGAGAGCAGTGACACAAACAGATATCTGCACACCAATTTTGATAGCAGTGTTATTCACAATAGCCAAATGTTGGAAACAACCCAGGTGTCCATCAACTGATGAATGTATAAACAAAGTGTGGAGTATATACAGGAGGGAAAATTATGCAGCATTAAGAAGAAATGAATTCATGAAGCATATGACAACATGGATGAACCTGGAGGACATTATGTTGAGTGAAGCAAGCCAGACACAAAAGGACAAATACTGTATGATTGTGCTATTATGAACTAAATATATTATTTAAACTCGTGGAGATAATAATTAGAATATAGGTCACCAGAAAATAGAAGACGGGTAGAGAATGGGAAGCTAAGGGTTAATCTGTACAGAATTGGTAAAAAGGTTATTAGTAAAACTATGGAAATGAATAGAAATGGTTAAAGCATATCATGGTGTTTGTAACTAGCAGTATTATTCCATGGGTATGACAGTGGTTGAAAGGGAAAGTCCAAGATCATGTATAGCAATAGAAGGAAAGGTAAAAACTGTAACATAGGACTCTGTAAGATAGTAAAACCTCAAGTAAACCACGAATATGGGCGATATTGCATATATGATTGTTGTTACAAAATATAAGTACAAATATACTAGAGAGAAGGAAAAAGCATAGCAGCTATGTACAGCAGCCGAGGCATAAAGAGATTGATAGGTGATGAGTTCTGTTTGTTTGCTTTTTGTTAATTATTATTACTGGAATAATGAAACTCCTTTGGGAGTTATTGGGGTGATGAATGCACAAACATGTGATTACACCAAATGCCTTTGATTGTACTCTTTGGGTGGATCTATGCTTTATTTATATGTATAAAAAATTGGAAAATATTAAATGAAAAAATAAACTTGATTAGCAATTGAAAAGTTTATTAAATTTGTAATATATAATTTTGTGAGTTTGATCCAATCGATATGTCTTCTGAAATTCTGCCATATAAAGAGTTTTACTTCAACCAGTTGCTTCTAAATCTACATGCAAATTAATTTCATTGTCATTAATTAGTGAAAGATCCACAATAATGGATTTCATCTAGTTTTATATAAAGGAAGTAAGTTTTGAGCCAGTAATAAAATAATAGAAATTTTAGGCATCTCATCAATGATTTTTACTTTATTCTCTCATATTTCCATTACTATATTAAAAGTCAATACACTAAAATAATAAAAGAAATTGCACAAATATTGTTGCTGCTGAATACAATACCTCTGCTATGTTGATGAATTAGTTGATAATCCCAAACCTGAACGAAGAAACCAATATGTACTCCTTGTGATGCCTGTCTCAAAAATGTCCATTCATCAGCTGGTGCAAAGAAAGAAGTTAGTTATATTGAACCACTTAATAAAAAATTCTCAGAATTGTGGATTTTCCAAGGATTTCTTTAACATAGGTCAAGGTGTATAATAAATATTTAATTTCAAACATTAAATAAAAATGAAAATTCAGCTGTGATAAAATTCATACACATACATAATCAAACAGAAAGAAGCTTTATATGCACAAAGAAAAATACTTGGAAGAAAACACATCTAAAGAAGAACTGCGTTTACAAATGATTTCCATTTTGTTAAATTTCTTTGTTTAATAATTTCTTTATAATGTATCATATTCATTGCTATGATACTTTTTAAGTTTTAAATATAAAATTATTTCATTTTGTAAAATATGGTGTTACATTCCTGGTCATTAATGATATGGCCTTTCAGCACAGATTAATTAAGCATTTCTCTAGAAATACGTACTCTTTTACCCAGTCATAAATTAGAACATCACAAAGGTATACCGAAAATGCTGCTAAACATTATGAGGGTTCTAAGGGGAAGGAAATTTCTGTTACAAACCTGACACAGCTGCAATTTTCCTTGAACTTTTACCCTGGTCATCATGCCAACCAATAGTCCATGGAAATTATTCCCAGAGATGATCACAGTATAAGAGGTGTCTTGGCATTATCAGGGTGAAAGGCAAGGGATACTCCATGCTGCTCGTGTTCACAGTAGCTCTTGGTATACTTGCGCTAAATAATTTACAGGTGAACTTTCTATATGACCAGAACCTGAACAGAATTTTTGTTTTACTTATTTTACTCAGAAAGGTAAATGATGCACTAAAATTTAAACATAAGTTACCTCAAAGGACACAAATAGTATATTACAGAAATTAAGGGCTCCTTAAATGGTTTACATATTTTCAATGTGAGAAAAACTAGAGGTTGACAAATTTCTAGACAGATAATGCTGGACAAAGTTTTTAAACAAATTAGACTCATGGTAAGTATTAATTAAAAAGTTAGTGTTTGAGATTATCAAAAAAAGATGAGTGTATTATTAGAACGATATGCATATTCATATACATAACATGTAGGCCTTACCTAGGTAATGCTAGAATTTATAGAAATTAGATCTGATGGAAACAGAGTCATCAAGCAAAGTACATATTTTGAAAATATAATTGTTGGAAGACATTTGATTTAACACATCAAAATTAATACTCTTAAAGTGCTCTCTAGTATTAATACTATCTGAACATTAATACTAGTAAGGGCTCTCTAATATTAATACACATAAGTCTTTAATTTCTGATCTTTTATTTGTACAAATTAATGTTGGACAGAAAAGAACAGTAAATAATGTATTAAAACTCTATCTTTGTTACATACCTAGCTTTTTTTTTACTTGCTAAAATTATAAGTAGGAATAGAATGTTATGAACTTGATCTCTGGACACAAGCAGAGTTGGTAGAATCATCTGGCCAACAATAATTAATGGTTGTGATTCTGGGTAAGGAACGTAACTTCTAGTGCCCTTTTTTGCATCTAAAATTGTGTAAAGTAGTAATATATATGGTATAATGTTTTCATCTGGATAAATGTGCTAATGAAGAGACAGTGCCATATTCATTCAAATTATGCAATATATAGGTACATATGAATATGTTAGTCTATTACATAATTTCCAAATGTTGATTTTTACTTCATTTATATTTGGCAGAGAAACTAAGATTTTTTCAGAGATATTTGTAAACTACTATTTATTATGATTTTCAAGAATTATTAGGCTTAATTTTCTTTAAATGCCATCATTTCTATTTTTAAAAAAGGCAGTTTGAAAGTCATTCATCCAAAATATCACCTTTAATTTCTCAACAGTTTATAATACTTGATAGTTGTTATGGAAAGAAGGAATAAGACAGATGTGCCTGACTTCATCCTTATTGGCTTGACAAATTCTGAAGTGATCCACTGGTTCCTTTTTATGTTATTTCTCCTGATTTACCTGTTTACCCTGCTGGGAAATGCAGGGATGATACTGATAATTTGCCTTGATCTCCAGCTTCACACCATCATGTACTTTTTCCTCAGTCACCTGTTATTCCTTGACTTCAGTTTCTCTACAGTCATGCCTAAGAGCTTAGAGAACTTACTGACTTCCAACAAGAATATTTCATTCATGGGATGCTTCACACAGATTTTATTTTCCTCTTGTCTGTTACTGAATTTTACCTTCTCTAGTCAATGACCTAGGATCGCTATGTAGCTATCTGCAACCCTCTACACTACCAGGTGGTTAGGTCCCGGAGACGCTGTCATGCCCTCTTCACTGCGTCCTACATGATTAGTTTTACTGAATCATTAGTCAACCTTCTTTTCAAGAACAGTTTGAATTTCTGTGACTCCAATGTAATCTATCACTTTTACTGTGGCTTAACTCCAATTTTAGCCTTGTCCTGCACTAACACTGGTGACACTGAAATCGTGAAAATGATTTGTGCTAGTTTAAACATAATGGTGTCTCTGAGCACAATCTCTTTTTCCTACCTACCAATTTTGCCTACTATCCTGAAAATTAATTCCTCTTCAGGAAAGCACAAAGCTGACTCTACTTGTGCCCCTCACCTCCTGGGAGTCACAATTTATTATGAAACTACAAATTTTATTTATTTAAAACCCAGGAAGTCCTACTCCTCAGGAAAGGATCAAGTGGCCTCTGTCTTTTATGCTATGGTGACCGCTATATTGAATCCACTCATTTATAGTCTTAGGAACAAAGAGGTGAAAATGATCTCTTTAGAGTCATTCAGAAGAGGGAGGATTCCAAGGAATAGACATGATGGTAATGCTGAATATTTAAGTGCATCTTTTCTTTACTATTTGGGTATTTACTTGCTTTCTTTCTAAACACAGTAGCATCCTTTAATAGTTTGCATTTCTGTTGAGCCATCCTCTATTAGACCATGCACTCTCTGGAACATATCCAAGAATGTGTTTTCAGAAATCAATATAGTTATTGGAGGCCATTAAATATGTAATTCTTTGGTTTAAATATATGTGATTTCAAGGGCTGCTAAAGTGTAACAGAAAAAAAGTTGTTATTCTTCAAATTGTGTTATAGAAATTCCCATGCATATCCTAATTTCAGAGAATTTTATTATGGAGAGCTCTTTGATAAATTATTCAATTTATTCTGTAGGGAAGAAATTTAGATTAGTCTTAAAGAGTACTTTTTTGATTTAGAAAATATACGGTTTTGATTCCAGATTTGTCACCTCTTTTGCCTGTATATCACTGAAAATTTAAATCTAGTTTCCTCAACTAATCCAGAAAATTCTACATCCATAGAGTTATTGTAAAGATGAAAATATTTGACAAATGGAAATAATTTAATGTAGTACTAGTAAATTTTGACATGATTATCGGAATGCTTATATTCTTACAAAATTTTGTATCTCCTATAGCTTTTGTTCTGTGAATATTTTTACCAAATCTTATTAATAAAGAAACAAACAGCTATTAAAGGAAAAAGAGCACTTCAATATTTGTTCTTAGAGTAAAGTAAAATAAAGTGATAGAATTATGTTTTAAAAAATGTGTATGAGAACATTGATGAAAATCTGGAAAATATTTTCAATTATTAAATAAAATAGAAACATCCTAGTCATTTTTGAGAACTTTGTTCATGGTGTTTTAGACATATCTTATATATAAAATCTACCAAAATGTTTCCATTATTCCAAATGAGAATCCTGTACATTTTAAGCATTAAGTAATATTTCCTTTTAAAAGTAACTCTACATAATCTGGAATTGCAGTTTTAATACTGCTACCATTAGCATATTTAAGAAAGTATGATTTCTTCATGTTCCTATATTTATTATTTTGATTTAAACTTAAGCAATGGTTATTGGGATTTGTATTCTTTTAATTTATATTTATGTTTAATTTATATTTGTATTCTTTTAATTTATATTTATGTTTTAATTGTGGAATTATATTTCTTCATTTTCTTAAATGATTTTTGAAATATTAAAGTTCAACCCTTTTATAGAATTAAAATATAAATGAAGTCTAACAAGTTCATCATGTGTTTATTAAGTTATTCCAATATTAAATGTGTTTTATTATCTCTACATCCTGAATTCCTAAAAAGTTTTTAACTTATCATATGTAATATCCATATAAATTGCTGTATTAAGATTTGTTTTTGCTCTGTACACTTTTTTCTCTAGGATCTATATGTATCACAATTCCTCCTGGTTCATTTATACTAATCTGTCTTTGATAAGCATTTACTTTTTAATACTCTACTTTTTATTCTCTCATCTTGTACTTGCATTGTGTCTTTTCTTACATTTATAGACCTTACATATTTTCAGGTCTGTTTGATGAACTGTGTTGCTCTTTCTTTCATTTATGTACATTTCTACAGACAATTAATAATTAATAGACAATTAATAATTTTGGTTTTTGTTTACAATAATTGTCAACAGTTTCTCTAATTTTACAGTCAGTAATAAATTATTACTTGAAATAATTATTATTTAATTAATTAAATTCAGACTATCTTATTTTCATATATTCTAGAAAGCATTTATGATATTATTAAGTAAATGTAATATAAACTTTAGGCAATGTGGAAATAATATTTACAATATCCCTTTACTTTCTCTATTTATATCAGGGCTCATCATATTTTTTGTAAGATGTCATCTGAAGTATTTATACAAAATCCTTTTGTTTATGGTGTTATGTCAAAATTATATGTATTGTAAAACTTGAGCTATTTAAAAAATGATGAAGTAAATAAGACTGGAATGAGCATGCAAAATTGAAACCATCACATTTATAATTTTATCACAGCCATTTTGGAGCCACCATGTTGACCTTCTCACCATAGTCTATCAGCATCAGACCTATTCACATTAGTTCTGATGATGCCTGGAATATTTCCAATTTTTCTTTTTCCTGAAATTCCCTTTTACCGAATAACTGCATCAGTGTTTTCTTATTGTCTTGTTCATAAGACCATCCCATACCAACCTTTTTAAAATCCTTCCAATCCATCCATCATCAGTGCTGTATTTGTTTTCCATGGTAGTTATCCTTATCTAATACTGTATAAATTTTTTCTTATGTCCTTTGTTCACTTTCAGTTTTCCCTCATTGAAGCCTCAATACACACAAATTTTTTTTTCCAATAATTTATTCCCTACACCTTGAAGAATGCTTCAATAAACACATTTCAATGGCTGAATTTACAGATGTTGAAACTGGGGCACAATACCTTTTAATTGAATGTTTGTGATCAGTCAACATTTTGAAAGTCAAGCTCAAATTTGAATGCGGTCAGACTGACTTTAAAGTTCACATTCTTAATCACCACTTTATATATGACTCTTTTTTCTACAAAATTATACCACACTAATCAGAGTTGAAAATATATATTATTAATATATAGCTTTATTTATATAAAAAGTAATAATAAATTTGGGTGTTTTTTTAAAGTGGTATGTTGCTGGCAGACTTCAATAGAGCAGCTAAGAGAAGACAGTGAAATTTTGGAGACAGCTGCTAAATGTTCTAAAACATATATGCATAGCCCTATTTTTGAAAGAAAGAACTCTGTAATGGGAGAGTTAATTATTAAGTGATGTGATCAGGCTGGGGAGACAACCGTATTATTCAGATTTAGGCTGGTTGGTATAAAAAAGGGCTTCAGAAACAGAGTGGTCCACCAAAGGGGAAAGTATAGTCCTTGTTTGAACCGTGCAGAAGGTATCTGCCTTGGCTTTGTGAATGGCTTTTCTCCTTGAGGTAATCCTGGGACACAGATTTCTCTTTTAGGGTTGCTCTGCTATCTCCCAAGATGTTGCTCACTTCTGCAGTGTTGAAAAGGTTTCACATAGCCCTCTATCCATATTCCAGTTTGGGGGAAGGTGAGATTTTTGCATATAAAAACAATTTCAGATTTTTCATCTTGTGGGAGGTTTTTAAAGAAAAATTCAATTTCTTTTTGAGAAATTGGACTAAAGTGATTATCCATTTCTTCTGATGTTATATATATATGGAATTGTATATTTCCTCTAAATTAACAAGTTTAACAAATAAAAGTTTTTATGTCATTTTCTTATTATCCTTTTAATATGTGTGAGTGACTATGGTGATCTCCTTGCCTATATCCCTTATGTTTGTAATTTTTGTTTTCTTACTTTTTAGTGGTTACACCAGGGATTATTTTATGCATATTTAATCTATCATAGTCTACCTAAAATAGTATACCATATAACTTATAACATATAACTATAAAATAGTAGAGATTCAATTCTTCCTTCCCATTTCATTATTTTTGCTATAAATTGTACATTTGTATATGGTTTAAACCCCAAAATTAATCAACCTAGTTTTGTTTTAGGTAGTTATTTTTAAAGCAATTAAAATTTAAAAAATCAAATATTTGATATATTTACCTTATTTTTCTTCATTTTCAGTGTCAGTTTTGTCTATGTTTAGTGACCACCTGTTTTCATTGTCCTGCCAGGATAATTTTTAAAATGCAATTCTGCTGGCAAAATGATACTTCTGTGTGTGTTAATTTCTGAAAAGTTTTTATTTTGTTCTTATTTTGGAAAGCTGTTTCTAATGTGTATTGAATGAGTTATCTTTCTTTACTTTAAATATATCTTTCCATTGTTTTCTGGCTTAGAACAAATCGATGGCAAGTCTCTTATCATATTTATGTTTTTTTTTTACTATATGGACATGTCTTTACCTGTGACTGTCTTTGCAATTGTATAATTATATTTGTTTTGCAATAGTGAGTCTGATAAATCTAATTGTGTTTTATCGTCTTTTGATTTGTTTTTCATCCTTATCCTTTCTGGAGGTTCACTGCATTTTTGGCTCAATGATTTAATATCTTTCCTTATTTTTGGAAAATTCTCTCCATTATGTCCTTAAATATTTCTTCTGCTCCATTCATCTCTATTTTTGTTGTAGAATTCTAACTACATGCATATTAAATTGTTTAATATTATCCCACTGGTCTTGGAAAATTGTTTTCCCACTCTAGTTCTTTTTCTTTTTCTTTTTCTTTTTTAACATTCTTGCAGTTTGATCATTCCTATTGGCTTATCTTCATGTTCATTCTTTTTTTTTTCTCAGAGGTGCTGACTCTACTGATGAACCTGTTGAAGGAATAGTTTTTCTAATCTGTATTTGTGTACTTTAAAAATTTTATTTCCAGCATTTCATTGGAAACTAACTTATAGTGTCTTCTTTATGATGAAATTTCTCATGTATCTATGCATGTCTTTATCCCCTCCACTAGATCTTTTAAACAAGTATTTGTCATTGTTCTTTAACCAAAACCACTAGGAACATCTGTAGTTCAAAAAGTTGGCTTTAATTTTCAAAGGAGTGAGGAAGGACACACACTATGGAGAATTTTATTTCAGTGAATCTAAAATCAACAGTAATTTAACATGAGTAATACTTTGGAAATTCATTTCTTAATTTTTTTTTTCTTCAGAATACTCCTTAACATTGCCATATATACATGGCTATGCTGTAGGCTTCCTCCAGCTAATGCTATACCCCTCTGTGTGTCACCTTTGATGATCAGTTTTCAGGAAGGGTAGTGGAACATTCAGTTTCTGAGGTCTTCTGAGGATTCCCTCCCATCATCCACTTCTCCAAGGGGGTGACACAACTCTTCACTTGTTCTCTGAACTCCACAAATGTTGATGACTTCATCTAGAGGGATTTGGCTAAAAGCAAAAAATGGAAAAGAGAAAGAAAGAAATGAAAGAAAGAAAAGGAAGGAAGGAAGGAAGGAAGGAAGGAAGGAAGGCCTAGGAATGGTCAAATTAAGAGGTCCAATTGAATTCTTTTATTTTCAAAAAGAATCATAAAAAAAAAGGAGACAAAAAAGTATATTTGAAAAATTTACTGCTCAGTGGAAAAGAAATGAATGAAAAAAGGACTCAAATTTCAAAAATTAACTAAAACAAATTTAAACTTAGAAACTATGAAAAATCTATCATTTATCTTTCTATATATCTAGTTTGTGTATCCAATTACCTAATAGTAAATGCAGTAAGGAAAGTTTTGCAAAACACAAAGAATTCATGAATATAAATAATATTTGCCTATAGATGGAAAAGTAGAGGTTTGAGTAAATAAAAGCATGACTTATTTCTAATAATATATTTATTTTAATAAATCAAGCATATATTGTAAAACTTGGTTAAATGTGGGTGCTAGATGAAACTGGGCATGTTCAGGGTGGTATGGCCATAGACATCTAGAGGGATTTGGCTAAAAGCAAAAATGAAAAAGAGAAAGAAAGAAAGAAAGGAAGAAAGAAAGAAAGAAAGAAAGAAAGAAAGAAGGAAGGAAGGAAGGAAGGAAGGAAGGAAGGAAGGAAGGGAGGAAAGAAAGAAAGAAAGAAAGAAAGAAAGAAAGAAAGAGGGCAGAGTCTCAACCTGAATCATACCTCACTGACATAGACCAATTGAAAGCCCTAAAAGGATCTTCTCAAGTAATCTAATCAAAGCCACCTCAAACAAATTTAGTGCAATCAAATGCTATCCAAACCATAGGAATAAGTTAGTTTAAAAACAAAATCTTTCCTTTTTGGTGATATGTAAAATAATCTCATACTGCCACAGAAGTGTTCCCTCTGATTCAATTTTGTGGAGATTGTTGTTTTTCCAATGTTGGTGCAATTTACCAGTGAACCCATCTGGTCCTGTGATTTTCTTTGTTGTGATATTTTGATTAATGATTTGAACTCTATCAGTAAAGATTTTCTATTTCATCTTGAGTCAGTGTAGATACTTTACATGTATCTAGGAATTTATTCATTCCATCTAGTTTATCTATTTTGTTGGGGCACATGTGATCATAGTATCTTCTTATACTCCATTTTATTTCTTTTGGGTTGATGGCAATGTCCCTCCTTTCACTTCTGATTTTAGTTATTTTTATCCTCTCATTTATTGTTTTTGAAAGACTAGCTAAAGTTATGTTGATATTGTTGATCTTTACAAAGTAACAACTTTTGATTTCATTGATCTTCTCCATTGTTTTTTATTCTCTATTTCATTTACCTCCACTATAGTCTTTGTTATTTTCTTCCAAATGTTTTCTTTGGGTTTATTATGCTCTTCTGTTTCTTGTACCTCAAATTGTGAGATTAGATCTCCTATTTTAGATATTTCCCCTTTTTTGTTGTAAGAATTCATTGTTATAAATTTTTCTTTCACCATTGCTTTTGCTGCATCTCTAAGATTTATGTATTTTTTTTTCATTCACTTCAAGATATTTCCTAATTGCCTTTGTGATTCCTTCTTTAACTCATTGATTGTTTAAGAGTGCACCTTTTAATTTTTGCATATTGGTGACTTTTCCAGTTATACCTCTGGTATTGATATTTTAATTCATTTCAATATTGTCAGAGAAGATTTCTTGTATGATTTCGATTTCAAATTTGTTAAGTTTATTAAGTGTTTTATTTCTCTGACCTAAAATATCATTTATTTTTTTAGAACAACTCCAGTGCACTAGAGAAGAATGTGTATTCTAATATGATTGGCTGAAGTGCTTTATATATATAACTCTTAGATCTAGATTTTTTATAATATCACTCTGGTCCTCCATTTTCTTATCAATCTTTTATGTAAACATTCTTACCATTATTAAATGTTGTCTATTAATGTCTATTACTCAGATTATGGAACCATCTATTTCAGCTTTCAAAAGCATCAATACATGTTTCATTATTGAAGGTTTCTGCTGTTTATGTGAATATATATTTGTAATTCTTTATTTTCTTGTTGATGACAACCTCATCCATATATAATGTACTGATTCATCCCTTTTAACAGGTTTGGATTTCACGATTATTTTATGTATTTGGTATAGCTACTTTTGCTTTCTTTTGGTTACTATTTTCATGGAATATTTTTTCTACCCTTTTAATTGTAACCCAGCTGTGTCTTTGAATTTGTTGAGTGTCTTCTAAAAAAACATAAAATAGTATTAACCACTATCCAATCTCAATTGGATTTCCATTTAAAAGATTTACTCATATTGCAGAACTTTCTTCTGCGATTTTTGCTATTTGCATATTGTTTGTTTTATACCTTTTTGGCCCCTTAAATCTTCCATTAATGTCTATTGTGATATCTATTTGATTTTTTTGTATTATAGTATTTTGAGTCCCATCTTATTTCCTTCTGTTTATATTTCAGATATTTTCTTTTTTGTTATCATTGGGCTTAAATAAAAAATCTAAAATCTGCTGCTTTTATCTACTCTCTAGTGTCCTTTCCTTTCCATCTGAAAAATTCACTGTAGCATGGTTTGTAGGTCAGGTCAGTGATGAACAGCTCAGCTTTCGTTTTTTGTGTTTTTTTCAATCTGTGTATGTCTTAATCTCTCCTTCATTTTTAAGACTCTCTTAGGGGATATAAAATTCTCTGCTGAAATTGTTTTCTTTCAGCAATTGATTTTGTCCTCCCACTGCCTTCATGCCTCATAGTTTTGCTGAAAAATCAACTTATTCTTATAAGGACTGTCTTCTATGTAACATGTTGCTTCTCTCTTCCAGCTTTTGGAAGACTCTCCTTGTCATTTCATTCTACAGTTTTACAGTCCAGGTTTGGTTCTCCTCAAGATTATCTCATTTGTTGTTACTGGTCTTCTTGAATTTGTGTTTATGCCTTTCATTAAATTAGAAAAGTTTTCTGCCAATAGATCTTTCCATATTCATCCTAATCCTTTCTCTCTTCCTTGATGATTTTTCATGTTTTATCTTATTACTTTGGATGGGCCATGATTCTTGTGTCTTTGTCTTGTAAACTTTGGTTTCAAATGCAAATTTTAATATTTTAATGTTTTAACTATTGGGTTTAGATCCTGAGTTTTGTCTTTCTTAAGATTGTACTCAACTCTTATATGCCAAATATATCACTGAGTGTTACAATTAACCAAAACAAAACAAACAAAAAAAGTCAATGCAAAAAACACCTATTACTGTCTTTTGAAATTTGCTCTGTGTTGGTTGATGGTCTCCTCGAGAGTTTAACTCTCTTATAAAGAAACTCAAACTGAGGCAAAAGAGTGAGATCTAAGAGATTTAGGTTACATTTCTTGATTCAGGTCTCACCCTGTTACTGCAATCAATTCATTGTTTTCTAGAGTTTTGAGGAAGATAGTTTGGCTTTTGATTGAAGTGCTTCAAAGATTCTGTGGGTGAAGAGATCCTCCAGTGTCTTATGTTGCCATCTCCATTGCCTGGAAACAATCAAAATAATATTAAGAGCAATAAAATAATTTATGGATGTAAATTATATCCCCAGAGAAAACATTAATATAATCCAAAGAAGTAAATTTTAAAAATCCAACAGAGAAATAAAATTTAATAGTAAATAATATATTAACCAAAAGGAAGCCCAGAGAAAATTATCAGAATTTTTACATTATATTGTAGTACTAGAAAACCCAGTATAGCTTAAATATTAAGGCATTGTACTGTACCTTATAACATTAGACAAATTCAACATAAATCTAGCTCATCTGTCAGGAGGCAGGCAGAGCTAGAGTTTTAACATTAGCAGATTTAACACCACCAAAATGTAAAAATATGCATTTCCTTTCTTTTGTCTTTACTCATATTTGTCCTTATGTATATCTTCACATCTGCTCTTATCTAAACCTTTACAAGCATACCACTCTCCTGTCCTTATCACCTTCCCCAAGATTGCCCTACTCAGGGTACCATCAGTTTAAGATTAACTGATGAAGCAAAAAATTAATTTTCCAGACCTTCTTAGAAATGTCATCCTGATTATTAATTTATTTATTTTATCCAGTGTAAAAGCTGTAAGAAAAACCCTTAATCCAGAGTCAGTTCTCCCACCAGCAAATAAAGTCACTTGTCCTTCCTAGACTATGTCAGTGTCTTTCAATTCTGTCATGCCGTACGAATGAACTCAGGTGAATACCACACATGCCTCTCTCCAATATGACATAAAATGAAAATAACTCATAAATCAGTATTTTAATTTTAAGTTGCATAAACACTCCAATTTAAGGCCCTGTAATTAATTCTATCAAAAGGTAAGACACAACTATGATGTCTATAAGAAATAGATGAAGAGAAAAAGGATATAAAAATGTATAATTGTAAATATAAGCATATAAACACATATGTGCAAATTAGCAAATTAGACCTTTGTATTCTAGAAATGTGAGTGACAGTGTAAAATTACAATAGAGCCCATATTCCTTAACAGAGCTTCAAATAACATAAAAAAATGTAGAGATTGAAAGCATAAATAGAATTTTAAAAAAATAATGACACTGAATAATTGTCTGGGTTAAAGCTTTATTTTTACTAAAATGTAGGTCAAATGAGTCAAGTATCCTTTTTGTTCCTTACTCTTGATCTTCTGTAATATAATCTGAGTATTAGAGATCATATGCTGGAAACCTGCCAATAAAGAATCTGCAAAAAAGATTAGTCACAGACAGTTTTGTAAATTATTCTTTTTTTGAGTATTATGTTGTTTGAAAGTACACTTAATGATTATGAAAAATTGATTTCAATATGGGAAGAAAATTCCATCTGTGATTTCCAAGGAGTGAGCAAACCCTATTGAGGTGGTATTGATGTAGAACATCCTAAAACCCAAAGTCCCCTATCAAGAAATAAATTGATGCTGGTTTTTTAATCTGCAGATAAGTATTTCTCATTATCATTGGACTTTTCTTGAGCTCAATAGTTTTACATACAAAAATTCATCAAATACATAATATATTAATTTGAAATTACTTTGATCCATACTATTATCTTGTCTTCTGAAATTCTGCCATGTAAACAGTTTCCTTGTACCAGTTGCTTCTTATTCTACAGGAAAATTGATTTCATCATTGTATATTAATAAAGGATTTTCAAGAATGGTTTTCATCTAGTTGTATACAGAGGAAGGAAGCTTTGGGCATTAATAAAATTATAAAAACTTTACTCATTTCAGCAATGATTTTTACAATATTTTCTTCTAATTTATTATAATATAAAATGGCAATTCATTAAAATAATAATATAAGTTGTGCCAACATTGCTGTGGCTGAATAAAACAATGTATCTGCTGTGTTGATGAATTAGTTGATACTCACTATCCTAACTAAAGAAACAGATTTTTCTTGTGATATCTCAAAAATGCCCATTCATCAACTGGTGCATGCTCCTATAAAAAAGTTATTTATGTTGCACAGTCAATGCCAAATTCTTGAAATTGTGAATTTTTCAATTGTGTTTTTTAACATTGATTAAGGTGTATAATAGTTAATAATATTAAATAAAAATGACTGGAAGTTCAGCTGTGATAAAATTATATAAATACATAAGGATAAATATAAAGAAGCTTTGTATGCACAAAGGAAAGTACTTTGAAAAAATAAGTCTAAAGAATAACATTTAGGAATGATTTTCATTTTTTTCTTTGAATTTCATTATTTAATAATGTTTGTATAATGAACAATGTTCAATCCTATCATAGTGTCAAATTTTTAAATATTAAATTATTTTGTTGGGAAAAATATGCTATTATAATCCTGGTCAATAGTGATCTGGACTTTCAGCCAGAGATTAAGAATTTCTCTAGAAATGCCTACTCTTTTACCCAGTCATAAATTAGAACATCACAAAGGAATACCAAAAATCAACATTATGTGGCTTCTAAGGGGAAGGCAACTTTCTGTTACAAACCTGACACAGCTGCAATTGTCTTTGAAATTTTATCTTTGGTATCACGTCAAGCAATCTTCCTTGGAAATTAGTACCAGAGATGACTAAATATTGCATTTTCTGCAATCCTCAATATAAGAGGTGACAACATTATCAGGGTGAAAAACAAGGGATACTCTGCTCTGTTCGTGTACACAGTAGCTTCCTGGCATACACATGATACATAATTTCCTCATGAATCTACTATTTGACCAGAATCTGAATAAAAGTTTTCTTTGATTTATTTGACCTCAGAAAAAAAATTCATACACTAAACTTAAACATAAATTAACTCAAAGGAAAAACATACTATATCACAGAAATATCAGGCTTCATTAATGGTTTACGTATTTTTGTAGTGATAAAAACAAGAGGTTGACAAATTTCTAGACAGATAATACTGGGAGAAGTTTTTCAACAACTTTTACACATGGTAAGTATTAATCTTAAAGTTAGAGGATTTTAGTTTATCTAAAAAAGATTACGAAATTATGAATGGACATGCATATATATAGATAAAACATGTAGACCTTACTTAGGTAATGCTAAGATTTATATAAACAAATATAGAACTGATAAAATCAGAGTCATCAAGTAATGTTCATATTTTGAAAATATAATTTTTGGAACAAATTTGATTAAATAATCTGAAAATATATCTGAAAATTCTTAGTAAAATCTACTCTTTAATATTAATACACATAAGGTTTAATATTTGAGCTGTCATTTTTACGGAATCATATTGGACAGAAAAGAACTGTAAATAATGCATTAAAACTCTCTATCATTGTTTATTAGATACCTAGCATTGTTTATTTATTTATTTTTTTTTTGATTTGCTGAAATTAAATACAAGCTAGGAGCTTGATATCTGCACACAATCAATCTTGGTAGAATCACTGGGCCAACAATATTTAATGGTTGTGACTTTAGGTAAATAGCATTTTGTGCCCTTTTGCTCATCTAAAAGTGTGTGCAAGAATAATACCTATGGAATAATGTTGTCATCTTGATAAATGTCCTAATGAGAGGAAATACTTATAACAGTGTCATATTCATTCTAATTATGCAGTACATATGTGCATATATATATAAATTTCTGTATTATATCATTTCCAAATATTGACTTCTATCTAATTTACAATTGGCAGACAAGTTTTCTTACACATATTTTGCAAATTACTTTTTATTATGAAATTCTAAAATCATTGAGCTGATTTTTTAAAAATGCCAGTTCATTCTTACCAAGAAAAACAGTTTTGAACTCATTCATACCAAGTATCACTTTATATTTCTCAACAGTTTATGATTGATTCCTGTTATGGAAAGAAGGAATAACACAAATGTGCCTGACTTTATCCTTAAGGCTTGACAGACTCTGAAGTGATCCAGCTTTTACTTTTTATGACGTTTCTCCTCATATACATGATTACTCTGCTGGGAAATGCAGGAATGATACTGATAATTCACATGGATCTCCAGCTTCACATTCCCATGTGCTTTTTCCTCAGTCACCTGTCATTACTTGATCTCAGTTACTCAACAGTCATCATATCTAAACCCTTAGAGAATTTACTGAATTCCAACAGGAATATTTAATTCAAGGACTGCTTCACACAGATGATTTTTGTTTCTTTTCTCCTCTTGCCTGTAACTGAATGTTTCCAATTCTCCTCAATGGCCTATGACTCCTGTGTAGCTATCTGCAACGCTCTTCACTACCCACTTGTTATGTCCAGAAGACTCTGCTGTGCCCTCATCACTGGGTAGTATGTGATTAGTTTTACTGAATCATTTGTCAACCTTCTTTTCATAAACTGTTTGTATTTCTGTGACTCCAATGTAATCTATCACATTTATTGTGACTTAACTCCAATTTTAACCTTTTCCTGCACTGACATTCGTGACACTGAAATCATGATAATGATCTGTGCTAATTTAAAGGTAATGGTGACTCTTAACACAATCTCTATTTCCTACAGATCTATTTTGTCTACTATGCTAAAAATTAATAAGTCTTCAGAAAGCCCAAAACCTTCTCTTCTTGGGCATCCCACCTCCCGGGAGTCACAACTATTAAGGAACTATGAGTTCCTTGGGTTTTACTTATTTAAAACCCAAGAAGCCCTACTCCTTGAAAAATGCTCTCATTAGAATCATGCATAAGAGATAGGTTCAAAGAAATAGAAGTGATAATAATGCTGGATATTCAGGTATATCTTTTCTTTCTTTTCTATCTGGGTAATTACTTGATTTCTTTCTGAATACAACAGCAACTTTTAATTAGTTTGCATTTACGTTGAACCTTTCTCTATTAAACCATGCATTCTCTGGAACATATCCAAGAATATGTTTTCAGAAATCTACATGGTAATTGGAAGCCATCAAATATGTGTTAATCTTGTGGTTTAAATATATGTGATTTTATGGGCTACTAATATGAAATAGAGTGTTGTTAATTAAAAAGTGTTGTTAATCTTCAAATTATATTATAAAATTCCCATGCATATTCCAATTTCAGAGAATTTTTTTATCAAGAGTCTTTCAGAAATTTATTCAATTTAGTCTGTAAGGAAGAAATTTAGCATAGTGTTAAAAAGTAATTTATTTGGAGTAGAAAATCCAGGCTTTAGATTCCAGATCTCTCAGCTGTTTAGCTGTATAGTCCTCAGTAAGTCACTGATGGTTGAAATCTAAAATCCTCAATTAAAGTAGAGAAATAACTCTACATCCATAGAGTTATTTTGAAGATGAAATCATATGAAATTGGAAAGAATTTAATGTAATACTAAAAAATTTTGGCCATGAAACTCAGAATACTTGCATTACTACAAAGGTTTGAATGCTCAATAGCTTTTGTTGTGAGAATTTTTGCTGGTATTTTATAAATATTTTGTGCTAATCTTATTCATAAAGAAATGAAGTGCTAAAGGAGAAAAAAGCACTTCAATATTTGATCTTAGAGAAAAGTATCACAGAGTGATATAATTATGTTATAGAAAAAGTGTATGAGAACATTGAAGAAAATCTGGAAAATGTTTTGAATTATTAAATAAAATAGAGTGTTCTAGACTAATCTTATATATGAAATATACCAAGCCATTTTCATTATTCCAAATAATTATCCTGTACATTTTAAGCATTAACTAATATTTCCTCTTAAAACTATCTCTACATAATCTGGAATTGCAGTTTTAATTTCAGTATTACTCAACATTTATTTAAGAAAGCAAGTTTTCTTCATGTGCCTATATTTATTATTTTTAATTAAACTTCAGCAATTGTTTTAAACAATTTTTGTCTTCAAGTGATTTGTATTCTTTTAATTTACATTTATGTTTTAATTGTAGAATTATATATGTTCTTTTCCTTAAATGATTTTTTTAGATTTATTTCATTTATTTATTTCTAATAAATACATTTATTTATTTATTCATTAATTGTTTGTGCTTGCTGTCTGCTCGTTGTGTGCTCTCTGTGTCTACTTGTCTTCTTTATAGGAGGCTGGGAGAACTGAATCAGGGACCTCCCATGTGGAAAGGAGGCACCTAAACAATTGGGCCACCTTAGCTTCCTGTTTGTTGTGTCTTTCATTGTGTTTCCTCATTGTGTTTCCTTGCATCAGCTCACCACACCACTCCATTGCCTCAGTTTAGGGTCTTACTCATCTTCTTTATTAGGCACCAGGAACAGAACTCCGGACTTCCCATATGGTAAGCAGACACACAACTGTTAGAGAGATATCCACTTCACTTAAATGATTTTTGAAATATTAAAGTTCAAACACTTGAATGATTAAATTTTTAAAGAATTATCACAAATTCATCACTGTTTATCGATTTATTCAAATAAATAAAATGTGTTTTATTATCCTTTACATCCTGAATTGCTTTAAAAGTAACCTATTTATAATATCAATATGAATTACTCTATTAAGATTTATTTTTGCTCTTATATTGTATTCTAGAAATCATTTATGATGTTATTAAAAAAATGTAATATAAACTATGGGCATTGTGAAATAATATTTACATTGTCCCTCTACTTTCCCTATTCATATCAGTGCATATCATATATTATGTAAGAGGTGGCCTAAAGTATCTTTAAGACAAAATCCTTTTGTTCATGGTGGTATGTCAAAATTCTATGTTATAAATCTTGAGCTATTTAAAAAATGATAAAGTAAGACTGGAATGAGGATGACAAAATATGAACAGTAGATTTGTATGTATATGATTGATGCTATATAATAA
>JAQZBX010044877.1:0-21229 GCA_029593785.1 Cabassous unicinctus
CAAGGTCCCAGCGAGGTCTTGCAGGCATGTTGTCCGCTGGGCATGATGTCTGCTGGCCATGCAGTCTGCTGGCCATAGACATGTATTTTCATATTAGAAAAGTGTGTTGTGAAGGGTGACCCAGAAACACATCAAACTGAGGTCATTTTCATATAAGAGATATTGTTTACCTGAGCAATATAAATTCATTGGGTTTTGATAAAGAGTAAAGATGAAGAAAATATTCCAGATTGATGAAATAGTTTGAGGAATGGTATAAATATTCAAAAACCCTGTGGCACGTTCTTAGATATGTGAAGAGTTAATTCAGAATACAGTGTATGATATGGGGACCATGGTATAGGATATGAGGATACAGGCAAAGAATGGGGCCAAATAAGGGAGGCAGAATTTAAATGGCATATTTTACAATTAGGGCTTTATTCCACCCAAAACCAGACTGTAGAGATATGAAAGAGCAGACCAAGTTTGCTTGCGACAGAGCTCAGAAATACAAATGTAACCTAAAAATTCGTAATTTTCAAGTTCAGAGTAGAAACTTAAACATGAAAGTGCATAGACATATGTTTTTAAAAAGAGTTCACACCCAATAGATAAGCGAACAAACAAGTTAATGACGGGATCCAACATCAACTACCCACCTTCAAGTGGAAATGCCATTTTTCCTTTTCTCCTGTTTGCTCCTGCTGGTCCTGATCTTGACTCTCAACCAAAATTTATGAGCACGCATACTCAACATGATTTCTGACATCTTTCCTACAGCTGAGCAAAATGGTTGTGCTTTTACTTTAGCCTTAATGGTTGGCATTCTTCTGCTCTTGGCCCTTGACCAGTCCTTGGTTTTTTTTGGCATGTTTTCTCACAGAATACCTATATGAAAATAACTGTTATAATGATGCCTTAGCTTTTTAAAAAAATTTATTGAAGTATATCACTCATACATGAACATACATAAACAATAAGTGTATAGCAATAGTTGTGAACTTACAGAACAAACATACATATCATACAGGGCTCTCATACCTCACCCTACCACCAATACCTTGCATTGTTGTGAAACATTTTTAACTCATGATTAAAGAGCATCCTCAAAATATTACTATTAACCAAAGTATTTTCCCCTAACCCAACCTATTATTATTATTTATATCATTTATACCTGAACATACATAAACAGTAAATGTATAGTAAAAGTTGTGAACTTACAAAGCAAACATTCATAACACCATACAGGGGTCCCATACATCAACCCTCCACCAACACCTTGCATTGTTGTGAGACATTGTTACAAATGTGAAAGAATATTGTCAAAATCTTACTACTAATTATAGTCCTTATCTTACATTTGGTGTATTTTCCCCCAAACACACTCTATTATTATTTTTTACATATATTTTTATGACAGAAGTTGTAAACTTACAAAACAATCATGCACATGTGCAGAATTCCCAAACAACACCCCTCTATCAACACACCACACCGTGGTGGAACGTTTGTTACAGATTATTAGATAATATCATCTGATTATTACCAGGTCCACAGCGTACATTTGTCACATATTTTCCATACTTCCCCATTTTCAGCATAGTACATCTTTGGCATAGATGCAAGAATATTACATTATTACTGTTAACCATAGTCCATAGGTCACTTCAGTTGTATTTTTCCCATGCTTCTCCCATTGCCACCACCCTGCAATAGTGATGTACATCTGCTCTTGCTCACAAAGACACTCTTGCATCTGTACCATCAACCACAATTCTCATCCACCTCTGGGTTTACTGTGTTAGTCAGTCCTTAGATTATTCTCTAGCTTTCTTTCAATTGGCATTTACATCCCTAGACTACTCTTTTCAGCCACATCCCCATTTATAAACCAACTGTTACTCACTATAATGTGTTACCATCAATTCTGTACATTTCCATACTTTTACAGTAAAGCTAATTAAAACTTCCTACATACATTAAATATCAGTAGTCCATCTCAGTCTTCCTCTTATCTCTTTTAAGAATCCACCACCTACCACCAGGTCTTGAAGATATTTTCCTACATTTTCTCCTAGAAGCTTTATGGTTCTTGCTTTTATATTTAGGTTTTTTATTCATTTTGAGTTAATTTTTGTATAAGGTGTGAGATAGGGGTCCTCTTTCCTTCCTTTGCTATGGATATCCAGTTTTCTCAGCACCATTTGTTGAATGGACTGTTCTGCCCAAGCTGGGTGGGTTTGACAGGCTAGTCAAAAAATCACTTGACAATAGGAGTGAGGGTCTGTTTTTTAACCATGAATTCAGTTCCATTGGTCTATGTGTCTGTCTTTATGCCAGTACCATGCTATTTTTACCACTGTAGCTAGGTAATACAGCTTTAAGTCTGGAAATGAGAGTTCTCCAACTTTGCTTTTCCTTTTTAAGATGTTTCTGGCTATTCAGGGCCCCCTACCTTTCCAAATAAATTTGATAATCATGTTTTCCATTTATTTAAAAAGTGCTGGTGAAATTTTTATTGGGATTGCATTGGATCTGTACATCAATTTGAGTAGAATTGACATCTTAATGATATTTGGTCTTTGAATCTGTGAGCATGGAACATTCTTCCAGTTATTTAGGTCTTTTTTTTTTTTTTTTCCTTTTTAACAATGAGTTGTAGTTTTCTGAATACAAGTGCTTTACACCATTGCTTAATTTTATTCCTGAATATTTGGGTTTTATCTGTCATATTATATTTTCACCACTCTTTTGACATTTTCATTTACTTTATTGATATTATCTTCATTTCTAGACTCTCTTCCAGGCCTCTCTCTCCTGTCATTTCTTTTCAGGTTGTAGCACACCCTTTAGTATTTCCTATAAAGCAGGTCTCTTGGTTATAAATCTCTCAGTTTCTGTTTATCTGTGAATATTCTAAATTGCTCTCATTTTTGAAAAACAATTTTGCTGGATATAAGATTCTTGATTGGAAGGTTTTCTCTTGCAGTATCTTAAATATATCATACCACTGTCTTTTTGCCACTATGGTTTCTGGTGAGAAATCAGCACTTAATCTTATTGGGTACCTCTTATATGTTATGCATTGCTCTTCTTTTGCTGCTCTCAGAATTCTCTCTTTGTCTTTGTCATTTGACATTTTGATTAGCATGTGTCTTGGAGTTGGTCTATGGAATTTTTTCAGGTGGGAGTACATTGTGCTTCTTGGACATGGATATCTATGTCCTTCAATAGGGTTGGGAAATTTCCTACCATCATTTCTTCATATATTCCTTCTGCCCCTTTTCCCTTCTCTTTTCCTTCTGGGACACCCATGACATGGTTTTTGTTGTTGTTGTTGTTGTTTGTGTGCCTCTTGCCATCATTTAGTTCCCTGAGACCTTGTTCAATTTTTTCCAATCTTTTCTTCATCTGTTCTTTTGTATATTCACTTTCAGAGGTCATTTCTTCAACCTCACCAATCCTTTCTTCTGTCTCCTCAAATCTGCTATTATATGATTCCAGTGTATTTTTTATTTCATTTATTGCACCTTTCATTTCCATAAGATCTTCTATTTTTCTATGTGTGCTTTCAAATTCTTCTTTACGCTCATCCAATGTCTTCTTAATATCCTAATTTCTTTAGCCATCTCATTGAATTTATTAAGGAGATTTGTTTGAACATCTATGATCAGTTGTCTCAACTCCTTTATGTCATCTGGAGGCTTATCTTGTTCCTTTAACTGGGCCATATATTCCTTTTTCTTGGTGTGGATTATAATTCCTTGTTCGTGTCTTGGCATCTGGCTTACTAGAGTATTTATTCTGGGTGCAGTTTTTCTCTTTAGGTTAGAGATTCCTGCCCTTTCTCCCTTGCTGCTTGTATAGTAGGAGCCAAGGATGTAGTTGGTGCTATAAGCTATGGAAGCTCAAGCTATCCTCATTGTCCCAAGGACCAATGAAGCTTCTCCCAACTTTCTCCTTTGCCAGGGGTAGGGACAGAGCCACAGCTGTGTGGAATAATCCAACTCATGCAGGCCTAGACTGTAGTTGCCCAGAGAGACTGATGAACTTTCATGCCCCTTTCTCCCTTGCCTGGAGTGGGGATGGAGCTGCAGGTATGGGCAGCAATCTATGCAGTGCAGGTCCAAGATGGCTGCAGTTGTCCTGGTAGACTTCCGTTTATTCAGTCTGTGCCAGCTAAATTTACCTGCAGTTACCTGGATAGGCTTGTGAAGAATCTGCCAGCTTCCTCCCTGCTAGAACCTAGTCTAGGGTTGCAGGCCAGTCTGGGTGAAAGAAGCCAGTCTCTACCGTCACCGTGATTTTCAGTCAGCCCAGCTTCCCCTCATGCTGGGGATGGAGTCAAAATGGTGGCTACTGGCCCCTTTCTGACATGGACAGGTTCAAACTTCAGCTGTTCTTAGGGCTATACTTTAGCTAGCTGAATTTACTAATCAGTAGCTGAAACCGGTGGCCAACCATCTCTTCCTCCCCTGTTTTTGGGAAATGGAGCTTCCAATTCCTGCCACAGAATAGCTCCTGGGGTGGCTTGCGCTGCCAAAGTAAGATGGTCACCAGCCTCCACAGAGTGGCCTGTAATTTCCCGGAGAGGCTGGCGCAGCTCCCCACAGTTTCCTCCCTGCCCGAGGTGGGCCTGGGGCTTAGGCTAGAGCTGCAATCTGATCTAGACGGAAAGAAGTAGGTCCCTACCAGCACAGTGACTTTCAGTGAGCCCTGCTTCCCCTCGTGTCATGTGCTGAATTAAGATGATGGCTACCGGTGTCTTTCTGACTTCAGGTTCAAACTTTAGCTGTTCTTAGGATTATACTTTAGTCCACTGAATTTACTAATCAGTAGCTAAAGCTGGTGCCCAGCCGTCTCTCCGTCCTCCGTTTTTGGGAAGTGGAGCTTCTAATTCCAGCCGCAGAACAGCTCCTGAGGCGACTTGTGCCTCCAATGGAGGATGGGCACAGGCCTCGTGGGCGTGGAGGACTCTACTTACAAATCTTCTCTGCAAATGGTCAGTCTCCTCCTTCCATTCTTTCAAGAGTGTTGCAGGATGCACTTCTGGTCTTCTGGAGCCACCAAACACGTGCTCTAGATAGCTCTGGTTGATTACTAACTGCAGTGTAGCAGGAGCTGATTCTAGGAGCTCTTTACTCTGCCGCCATTTTGCTGGTTGTGATGCCTTAGCTTTTGATGAAGAATGGTTCTCTGTGTGTGTTTTTGTTTGTTTGTTTGTTTGTACAGTGGTGAGATCATGGGCTACAGAATCCCTAAGAAATAGCTCTGAATTTTGGCACTGCCATTAATAGGCAAGGCATTCATTCATTATAAAGTGATTGTAATAAAGGCAACTTAGAGTTTTGTGATAATTGTAGATTATATTATACCCTTCCAGAAGGGTGTCCACCACAAAGGTACAAACACAAATAATACAAAGACAACCTTACTGTTTAAGCAGATAATTCACAGTCTGTACACATTTATGACTTCTTTACCCTCCTTTGAAGGCTTCACTGTCTTTCTTTTTCATGGTGAAACATGCCCCTATCTACGGATACTAAATTAGTCTTAGTTCCATTAATTAAAGACAAAATGTTTCCTTGTTTACAGGTTATATGAAAAAATACAAATTCAGAAATGTATGTGAAGAGCAGGATGATATATTTTGAGACATAATCCTAATATATGTTCCCTGAGACCACATTAACAATTTTACTCCCGTATACTGATATAAAGTAGTAAATGTATCAAT
The DNA here is from genome assembly GCA_029593785.1 of Cabassous unicinctus. Lineage (NCBI taxonomy): Eukaryota > Metazoa > Chordata > Mammalia > Cingulata > Chlamyphoridae > Cabassous > Cabassous unicinctus. The sequence continues at coordinate 5,726 of JAQZBX010044877.1, forward strand.
AGTTTATATGCAGGAAATATGTCATATAATTGAATCATTTTAAAGAGTTTCAAACAAACCTCTTCCTTTAAATTTTTAGTAAAACAAAACCATGATTCTTTGATTTTTAAACGTGTCTTCCATATCCCATCTAACCTTGGGAGCACCATCACTGCCAACACTCCACATCTGGCAAAGACCCACTCATCAAAGTCCTACCCTTACAATGATTCTTATGGAGATTTTTCCTTAGCTTTGACAGAAGAAATTCAGCCTTCTTGTTTCCTTCACAAGTTCATAACTTCTAGGACAGCTTACATTCATGCTCTGGCATGATTATGCTCACAGCATCCTTCTCTCTCTCTCTCTCTCTCTTTCTTTTTTTATCTTGATGCACTCATATGCTCCATGGTAAATGAAAATAATAGGAGAAAGTCTTTTCCATGGAAAATTTCATTTTCTGTCAGCAGAATTTAAGCTGTGGGAAGAGGCCAGGGCCTACTCGTGAGAGGAGACCCAGGTAATAAAGGGTGATTCCAGAGACAGACAGCCGCAACTCACCAGCTCCACTTCTTTATAGTTGAGCACATATCTCAATTCAGGATTTCATTTGCTCACTCAAGAATAGAAATAATACCAATAAAAGATTTCAGTAGGAGGAAAAATGCCCAGGAAGTATGATATCTGAGCAGATGTCAACTACCATCCCCCTAGTCACAACAGGATGAAGAGAAATAGCTCATACTTTGGGGTATAGAAGAGTCTTTCTTTTCTCTTCTTTTTAAAAAATGTGCCAAGTATTTTTCCAGTAAAGCACTGGCATTAAAGATGTTATATATAACTAGTAGTATACTTTAACTTTATCAGAAATACATTGTCTGTGTATGGAGGTTCTGTTAACCATTATTTCTAGGTAGCATGTGGAAGTGCAATCAAAGGTCCAAAGAATTCCCTCACATACCAGTTTTGCACAAAAGCAAGCCATAAATTGGAACTTTCTATATCCCTATGAGAAGGATAAGAACCAGAGTTACTTTCTTCATTTTACGGAGGAAATGGTTGCCATGAACAGCTGATTTCTTGTTTTTAACCCATATAGCTTATGAGTTGTGAACCATTTGAATTTTCTGCTCCAGAGAAAACATTCTAATGGTTTATGTCAATATATGGCAGGGAAATATTTACCATGCTATGCATTTTTGTTTTCTGTATCCCTCAGCACAAAAAGAGACTTTTATGATGTTTTCCCATTAATATGTTCGTTTTAAGAAAGATGGAGTTAAGGTACCATTTTCCTTTCCTCTTTGATTCATAGATTCTCGAAGGTCCTTGCTTCTTAATGCAGGGTGTATTGATATACTGATTTAATATAGTAACAGCCCTTATTGAGGTAAACCTCTTAAATGCCGTTGGATACAATGAACCAGCAAAGATGCCTGCAATATTTAAATCAATTAAAATCTAAAAGATATTAAATTGCATGGTTATGATGTAATCAATTTGTAGAGCTGGATACTGAGCAACCAAAGAGCAAAATTTGGATAAGGATTTTGCTTTTCTCTCAATTTTTTTTCCACTTAGCTCAGGGTATGGTTTTAAACTCCAATTTTTTCTACTGAAGGACTAAGTAAATTTTTCTCTGTAAGTGAGAGTTTAGACTTCCATGGATGTGCTTAGTTCTCTTTCTAAGATGCTAAAGCTTTCAGTCAGATGAGTCAGTATCTGTTGCCAATGTCATCTCTTAGAAAGGCACATTGACATTTCAGGAAGGCAGGGTACAATTTAATGCATTAGTACAGGAGGAAAGGAAATTATTGACAAACGAAATCACAGGTGAAAGAGCTGTGTAACAGTGGGAACAATTCCCATTTCTTTCTTTATTCCTTTAAAAAATCAAATAAATTTTAAGATTTCTCCATTATATCTGCAAGTACTGGCTTATTCATATGAGTAATGGAAATCTGCAAATCATGTAATGTGTTTTAAATATATCTTTTATGGGTATGTAGCATTTGTTTGGGTGTGAGTGGAGATGAAATATAAAGAAAAATACTTGTAATTTAAGAAAGAATATTTAAGATAATATAAAGAAGCTAAGCCTCAGCAAGATCTCATTGACTGCCACAGTAAATATTGCCTCAAATAGCAGAGACATCCATACACTATAGGCAGGGCAGACAGCTCAGGAGTTTGGTGCCCTGCCAGGGGCCCCTACTTTGGAATTTATACTCCCCAGTGTGACAGAGTTGGACTGAGTTGTGGTTTCCCTGCACATGGCTCTTTTGCCACTTCTATTTGAATCTATAGTTAGGACTAGAGTTGATACGTGTATGTCCAAGAGACTTAAATCTTTGGGCTGTCCATGTGCCAGTTGGGCTCTGAATCTCAACAGAGATGCAACACCTACTTTCCAATTCATTGGACTCATGCAGCACAACTAACAAGGAAATGATGATGCACAACAACCATCCCAAGGAACAGAGAGTATCTGCAACTGCAAGCAAGATAGTCCCATCCCATCTGCTGCATGGGATCTAAGCCCCTCTCAATTAGAGGAAGAGTGGGCATCACCATCCCAGAATCCTCAGGACTGGGGAATAAATGACGGACTAGAGTAGACTTACTGGTATTCTACTATAGACTTATTGTAATTCTAGCAATGAAAGAATTTTTATCATTGATGTGGAGGCAGTGGCCACCAGAGGTTCTGAGGGGAGGGAGAGGGAAAAACAGGTATAATATGGGGACATTTTTGAGACTTGGGAATTGTCCTGAATGACATTGCAATGACAGATGCAAGCTATTATATGTGTTGTCATAACTTACTAAATTGTGCAGGAGAGAGTGTAAACTACAATGTAAACTATAATCCACGCTTAGTGACAATGCTCCAAAATGTGTTCATCAATTGTAAGAAATGTACCACACTAATGAAAGATGTTGTTAATGTGGGAAAATGTGGGAAGGGTTGGGAGTGGGGCATATGGGAATTCCCTGTATTTTTTATGTAACATTTATGTAACCTAAGTATCTTTAAAATAAAAAAAAAAAAGTATATATATCAAAAAAGCTAAGAATAACTGATAATATATAAGGAAGTATGGAGGGAGGCCCATAAAAATGGTAAAAGTGTAATTAAGTGTCTTCCTGGGTTGGGGCTGTTAGCAAAGCCATCATAATGGAGTTTAGAGTTCACATAGGATACACGGATATGTGTCATTTAGACAACGACAGGAGAACATAGATGTTGAACTTTCTTTGACACCTTGCCTGCATTAAAAAGCAGAGAATGGGGTTATACCAGTGACTTGCTCAAATTAAATGTAAGATGCACTATTTATGGGAATGGTCTCTGGTCAGTAAATTCCAGACCTAGTAGCCGTGCCCGTCACAGTTGAAATACCTTCTGTTCTCACTGTCAAATGCATCATCAGAAGGTGGGTCCTTGAAGAGAGGGTGGGGTTAAAGTCCAGATGGCCTTTCACCTTAAAATTCTCAGTCCACTTCCTATACAAAAATGCACAGAAGACATAGGGTACTATTTATTCGGCGACTTGTACTGAAACCACTCGGAAAGGAATAATTTGATACAGTCCACAGGGAAGATTGGAATTAAGCATTGTTGAGATTTATCAAACAATTGATAAGGTTCTAGGTGGAAAGAAAGATGGTTATGTAGAAAACCTAGGAAATATGAAGTTATTATAAAAATGGATTTTAAATAATTATTGATAGATCCAATGAAGAGAGAGATGTAACAAAGATGTGATAAAGAAATTAGGAATCTCAGATGTGAAAAGGTTGAAGGCCAATCCTGGTGATGGTTATATGATGGTTGCTAGTAAGTGCTGTCTTGACTAGAAATTTATGAATGCAGTAAGGAGTAGAATTAAAAGGGGGAGCTAAATACATAGCAGGAAATGTGCTAGAGGCATTTATGTGTATGTCCACACGTGTTCACAAAAGACCACACATATTCTACAATTCCATTGATATTAAATGTCTAGAATAGGCTAAAATATAGAGACCAAAAGTGGATTATTGGTTGTCTAGGGTAGACGATGGGGAGTAACGGGGAGTGACAACTAACAGATATGGGGTTTCTTTTGGGGGTGATGAAATGTTCAAAAGCAATTGTGGTGATGGCTGCACAACTCCTTGACTGCACTAAAAGCCACTGAATTGTACACTGTAAATGGATGAGCTGTACAGTATGTGAATTCTATCTCAGTAGAGCTATTTAAAAAAAGGAGGAGAGGCAGTGGAGTCTCAGTGCCAACCACCATGCCTGGCCCTGTGTGAGTTCTTAAGATATAACAGTGTTCTATTTATTTATATATTTATATAATGTTTTAAAAATTCCTGTTTTTTGCTTTTAAAATCAATGCCATGTCATTTTACATTTTTTCTTTGTATTTATTTTATTCCCTCGGCTCAAAGTTATGGAATTTTTAACCCATATGCTCATATCTCTTCAAAACGACCCTATATCAACTCATTTTACCCAGAATTCTTTTTAACCGTGAGAGAAATTATAAGCAGCATAATCTAATTGCTTATACCCCCTTAAAGAAATGCTGTGGCCTGTGTTGGAATATAAAGAGAGTTTAAAATTCCATGTTTTGGCTTAAACTCTAAACAGTTATGGTCATCGTGGACCCAAGGGAAAAATCAACATGAATATTCCGGCTTCTACAAATGTAACTTGAAATGTAATTTCAGAGCATGCACACAACAGAAAGAACATTGTAAGCATATTTCTTAATATTGGTATTAAGATAGAAAAATGAATATCTGTTGGGACCATTGATTTTCCCTCATTTGTAATTCTTCCTCTGAAATTAGTATCATTAATATTTTAATGTGACTTTTTTAAAAAAATATGGTTCAGAATAGAGAAATGAGAATGAGAGTTCACATTTTAATTGACGAGTGCAATTTACACCACCATTTAAAATATATATCATGAAAACTCTTCCATGAAGTTGTTCAGTGATAATAGAAAAAAAAGGAAATTGAAGAAAAATAACAACAGTAGCATAAAGTCATATAGATTGGGGCCCCTTGAGCAAGAAAATCTATTTTCAGGTTGAACAACTTACATTTAAACTTTCATATTTGTCAATTGTTGAAGTTGCTTGTTGCCATTTGTTCTAAATCATCAATCAGTATCAGCTATTCAACAATTCAACAGAACATGCTCTACATATTCAGTTCTACCTTTCAGAAAGCTAATCCTCCGAGATTTTGAAACATATCTTATTGTAATGAAGACTCTAAAAAATGTATCATTTTTCATTTAACTGGATCAATTCATATAGTGAACCATTTATGTCATGCTTATGCAACTAAAGACATGATGAAAGAGCAAAACACAGTTATATGACCTCATCATTGGGTCTCAAGTCAAGACTTTTTCATACCAAGATTAAACATTTGAAAATATCATAAACAATTTCCTAGGTTACTTTACCAATATCTATAAAATGCTTGGAGAAAAAGATAACCTATAATTTGCCAATGTGTTTGACAAAACAATTTGAATGCTTGGTGAGAAAAGCTTTTTTCTATGATCATTACATTTGGTACAATAAAGTATAATTCAAGGAGATCATGTGATTCTAACCAGAATGCCTTGGGACCTTCTATACAACTTCACACAAAGATTCTAGAGTTCATCATGAAGGACATCCTTATTTGCAAATAAATAAAATCTCTAAAATTATAAACTAAATACCTAACTTAATATATCTTAACCACCCAATTTAAAATAAAGAAACAAAGTAAGTTCAAACTCACATAAGTATTCATGTTTTTGGAAAAGTAACTTTCAAACTTAATTACATTGCTGATGGGAGTATAAAATTGACCTTCTCAAACACTCCTGGAGGTGTCTAAATGGTTAAAAATTTTCTGTAGAGCAATTTAATATTCAATAAATTTCCCAGGAAAATGAGCATAAATGCCTATCAATATTAGAGATAAGTACAAGATGTTCATTTTTAATAAATTGTTTGAACATAGAAAATAGCCTGAAGTTTAAATGACTGTAACATCTTAGATCTCCAAATTGAAATATCACAGGGAATCAGTTTTTTGACCGTGAGAGGTAAAGTTAGCTCCTTTGCATTAACTATCTGTCTCTGGACATCTGAGCTTTGTCAGAACCCTGGTTCCCTGCATTAAAGTATAAGATTAAGTGCTTATTTAAGAGAGAAAGGACAGGAGGAAGGGGGAGTTTTAGACACGTGGCTGAGATATGCGGACCTCAGCCCCTTCCTTATTGTGTCCTAGTTCTTGCAGTCCAAGGAAAGGTCATCCCTATGTTGCATAGATTTTATTACTTAAACTTTATTCCTCTGATATGAAAGTTATTTTACTCTTCTTATTTATCATTCATATTTTGTGTTCTACAAGTATCTTAAGGCTCTTTAGAGGAGCCCATTTCTATAAAACTGAAATGAAATAAATAAATAAAATAAATAAAACCGATGTGCTACCCTTGTTGCAAGGATACTGCTCATTAATTCCAAACCATGGCTATTAATTAATCAGTCATTGAAACAGTCAGGAAACAATTTTGTAGATTAATCTTCTTCTATTTCTCACATAAAGTAAAAATACTCTCATGGACCATTATGTTTGCCAAAGTGAAAGTAGGAAATGATTTTGTTCATAAACCAAGGCTTTCTGAAACTGTCCGTTAACAAGTGATTGCCAGATTAAAATACTTTACCAGGCAATATACAGTTTATTACAGATCAATATATAATAAAATTGAGCCAAGATGACAAAGAATATACTTAGCTTAAGTTAAGAAAATTTAGAGTCTAATTTAACCCCCATAAATCTTCAGAGGTTTCATTATTTATTTAACCATTGTGTCTTCAGGTCTGAATATAATTAATACAGCTTCCAAAAATCTAACTTACTGCTAGGATGGTTAGCACTTTCTGTAAAAATCAGTTTCACAGTGACTATATTTGGAAATAAATACTAAGCACTTACATCCACAATCAGCTAAAGGGGGACTTCCATTGTAAGATAGTCCTGTTTAGCTAGACCCCAGATTGGTTCTCTCCTAATACTTAATGGTATAACCAGAAAAAAATTAAAAGGCATCAGAAATATATTAGAACAACCAAACAAAGGAAAGGAAATCACTGTAATGTGCAATAAACTTTGAAAAATAATGTAGAGGAAAGGAGAAAAATCATTATATTTTAGTATTGGCAATGATCAGAATTTTACTGATGAAAGGAGCAGAGTAGACCAATAAAAAATTACACTAATACCCGATCTTCTCTTCCACACCAATTTGGCAGGCCACAATTCAGAAACCCACTTATAATAAGACATTTCTTCCACAATTAGGTCACAACCAAAACAGAGAAATTCTAGAGAATCCAATATTTTGTTTTATTTTTATTTTTCCCAGCTGGAAAGAAAACATGAATAGGAAGATCAGATAAATATAATCACCCAGAACTAATTATCTTTAGCATTAAATAGAGATTAACTAGAACACAAAGATAATAATAAATAAGCTAAAACACTCAGTATGAGCTGACTCTACAGGGGAGAAATTTTTCAGCATACCCTAGTTTTATTTCTGCTCTTCCACGTTTACAAGTAATAACAGCTTAACAAAAATGTCCACAGTTTACCTTTTTTCCTCCACAGACTGATGGTCTAAAGGAAGTAAATGCTTAGACTATTTAGCCAAGAAAATAACGACACGGGATTAGTATATCTATAAATAGTGGTTAATTAGGGATATGTCCTTGACTAGATGGAATAACATTTGATAAAGGACGTTTTTACAGAAGTGAAATGGGGGTGTATACACCAAGTTTTCCAAGTAAACAATGGCAAGAAGCCACTTATTGCATGTCCTTCTCATTCAACACCACTGGTACATCATATAGATGGAGAGCCACCAAATGTAAGCATCAGATGAGAGATTAACAATGTCATCAACAAAATTCAGATAAGTTAGGCTGGGAATCAAGAATAATGCACTATAAAATGATAGATAAGTCTTGGAAAAACTGTCTATGTTAAATATGCAAAATAAGACTAGAAACTCAACAGCCCACCTATAAAAGGGCAACACCAAAGATGATGAGAAAGAGGCATAATATGGAGAAGATATCTGTCATTCATCATCAAACAGAAAAAAAAAATCTCCTTCATATTGAATGCCTCCCCTAATATAATAAATTTATATCAGCATAACCTCAGTGAAGCAAGCATCAAAAACTAGGCAATAGTATGATAAAAAAGGGGAAATTATGATAAAGATATATTTTAAGAACAGTAAACAAAGACTACATGTCTAATCAAGACCTTAGAAATACCACAGAACGCAGTAGAACAAAAAAAGGGGAAATCTTCACACTTATTATCACGTAAAAACACTGAATAAGATGAACAAGAAAAAGTTAAAAGCAGATAGAAGTTAATAGATATTAATATATACTATAGACCATAGTTAGTGATGAACATCAGAGGACGTTCTTTCAAAATCTGTAAGAAATGTTCCATAACCATGCAAGCTGTCGGTGGAGGGATGTTTTATGAGAATTCTGCACATTGTGCAGGATTATGTTTAATTTCAGAACTTCTCTAATTATATATATATATATATATATATATATATATATGAAGTTAATAGACATTGAGGGTAGACTATAATGCAACAAAAGTAGAAAATTTGATGAGCCTGAAGTAAAGAACTCCACAAATATTAAACCATAATAGCATTGGTTTTCTGGTGTAAAGCCCTGAATCAACAAATTGATATTCTTTTACAGAAAAAGATGGAGAAAGTGAATAAAACTTATACAGTAATTAATCTTGTAGCTAATAAACTACAATTGTATTTGAACACAATTACAAACATTCAGAGAAAAAGAAAAAAAGGGAAAAAGTTAAAAAGGAAGCTAGTGTGGGATACAATCAGCCTACCACATAGATATATTCACCATCAGAACACAATGGAACAGATGCAAGAAGGTATTGAGAGAAAGAAAGTTTGAGCCCATTTATTACCCTTAGCCAGTTGTAAACCACCCAAGACCCAAAATGTCAAACCCTCATCTAATCATATGAGAAACATCAGAAAAAAATCAAAATTCTATGTAATTCCAGACCAATATTCCATAAAACTGTCAAGGTTATCCCAAACAAAGGAGTCTGACAAACTGTCACAGCCCAGAGAAACCTAAGGAGACCTGATGATGAAATAATATGGGATCCTAGCGGGGATCCTGAAACAGAAACAGGACATTAGGAAAAAAAACAACACAAAACTAAGGAAATCTTAAGAAAGTAGTATGGACTTTAGTTAATAATAATACAACAATATTGGTTCATTAATTGTAACAAATGTACCATACTATTAATAATGTAAGATCTTAATAATAAGGGAAGTTCTGTGCAGAAGCATATGTGGGAATTCTCCATTGCTCTAAATTTCTGAAAGTCGAAAATGTCCTAAAATAGAAAAGGAATTAACAACAAACAAATTGCACAAAGAACTTCTCAAATATGAGAAGAAAGTGGGAACAGAGTACCTGTGGCAGTTTGATATTGTTTATGAATTCCAAAAATAGATATTGGATTGTGTTTGTAAACTAGTCTGTTCCTCTGGGCATACTAGATTGTATTAGATTCAGAAGTTTCACTTTTACTTGATTAAATTATGATTAGGGATTTGATTCAACCACAACAGTAGGACATTGAGTACCTGCCCTCTTGGGTGAGTGGGGACTCACAGAGAAAATGACACAGCAGAGGAGAGAGTTTTAGTTTTGAAGCTGGAGCCCCGGGAAGTAAATACATGGAGAAGGAGAACACAGAGGAAAAGAGACAGCTCATTAGACTGCAGAGGCCCTGGGAAGAGAGAAGAGCTTGACAGCATACAGCTCAGCTGAGCACGGGAAGAAATGAGCTCCAGGGAGAGAGAGAAGCCTTCCAGCCTACAGCTGAGATTGGAAGAAGCTGGGACCATGGAGCCTAAGGAGGGAGAGGAAGGCTGAACACTTGCAGAGACCAGCAGCCATCTTGCTCCAATACGTGGCAAGACTTTGTTGAGGGATGTAACTTACTCTTTTATGGCCTTGTGACTGTAAGCTTCTACCCCAAATAAATACCCTTTATAAAAGCCAATAGAGTTCTGGTACTTTGCATCAGCACCCCTTTGGCTGACTAATACAGTACCAATTGGTGTTTCTGGAGAATAAATAAAGGCAAATCTTTCTGTCAGTCATGATAAGAGAAAAATGAAGAGGGAGTGATACAAGTATTGATCATAACAATGATAAAACCTGAGGTTAAAAGTGATGAAGTTGAGAAACCATAGGGGCATTGTCTTAGTTTTCCAGGCTGCTATGACAAACATACACAATGGATTGGCTTAAACCAGAAGCATGTATCGGCTCATGCTTTCCGTGGCCAGAAGCCCATCATCAAGATATAAGCAAGCCTTTCTTTCTCCCTGAGGCCCGTAGCATTCTGGGACGAGCTGCCAGTGGCCCTTGGGGCGCCCTGGCTTTCCAGTCACATTGTGAGTCCACTCCTTTCTTCTGTTCATCCAGGTTTCCCCTCACTTCTGACTTCTGGCTCCTTCCCAAGGCTTTCTCTCACTTTGGCTTCCAGCTTCTTTCCAGTAATCCTGATCAAGAGGAGACCTCATTCAACTGGGCCACACCTTAACAAAAAAACAAAACGAAGCAAAAAACAAAGAAAAAACCCACTAAAAAGTCCATCTTCAAGAGGTCCTATTTACAATGGGTTCACACCCACTGGAACGCAGATTAAGAACCTGTCTAAATTTGGGTACATAATTTAATGTGCCACAGACATTAATTTCCTAGCTATTTTGGTAAGGAAAAATATGTTTTCTCATAATTTTAGAACAATACCAAAATGTTTTAGTATATGACAAAGTTGTGAGGTACAAATGAAAGACTCTAAACACATAGTACCACATTTTCAATGTAGGAAAACACTAACAAAAACGTGAAAATTAATAAAGCAAAAAATCTAAAATGATTTTAAAGAGTGATTATGAAGTTGAGGAATTGGGAGAGAAAACAATGGCCAGGAGACACTTGTACTTAAATGGCCAAAATAATAAATAGAGTATGAAACAGAGTAAAAAGAAAAAGTAATTAATGCAAATACTATACAACTAAAAATATTCTAAAAAATTTCCAAATTACTAGAAAAATAACAAACATGAAATATAAACCATAAATCAAAAGAATAAATAACATGAACTATCTCTAACATAAGAAAGCTCCAAGACCAAACTCATATGTTGTATCAAGAAGTATAAATGAGATAAACTCAGATTAAAAGTTATCTTAGATTATAACACATACCAGTCACAATAAATAAAATGTAATTACAATGTGTACTCTTTATAAGAGACACTCCTAAAAATCAGCCACAGGTCATATAAATTCATGGATGATAATATATTGAGCAAGTACTAATGGGAAAGAACCTAAGTTTGTGGTAATATGTTTTATGTCATGCATAAATTTAAGGCAGACTTTTTTGAGGAAAACTAAGGGGAATTTTATCAAAATAATGGGCATATCAAACTTAACATCTTATTGTAATGTAACTTTATGACCTAAATAATTCATTGCTAAAACATAGAAAGTATAAACTACAAGAAATTTGGTAATTGATGGCCAGAAACTTAATAATATAAAGAGACTTTAATTCATGGTCTGGGTCAAATGGCAGACCAAATAATAAAACCTAAGTAAGACAGCAAGAATCCAATTTATGAAATTAAGGAATAAATTCCAAAATGTTTAAATAGTGAAAACTACAACCTCAATCTACAATATAGCAAATTTGGATTTTAATTAGGAAAAAGTCAAACCACAAGTAAGCAGATATTTAAACAAAATAATAAACAACAAAGAGTATTATTTCCATCTCCATAAATATTTATTAAATGAATGAACAAATAAGCTATATTTAATTATCACCCTAAGCTTAAAAGAGCCCCCTATTGTGTGTGTTAGGAATATGTGTTCTAGTCGTTGTCCTGCATCAGTACTATCTTCTTTCCAGGGCTCTATCAGTCACTCTAAAAGGGGCAGTGGGTCCCAGAGCCTTTGTCATCCATATTTGCACCATAAGTGTCCTTTACTGTGGTGTTTATTTAGTTGCCTTCTAAAATAGTTTTGTCTGGAAAAATAAGAGTTCTATTAAAACTTGTTTGAAAACTAAAGGACTCCATAGTTTCTATTACGCCTTACAAAGCGCTGTGTATCAGGCCCATCTGAGCACTCCCTCACGATGTTCTAATCTTCCAAGCTCCACCCACACCCAGCATCTCTCCTTCCCTGCCCCATCCAGAGCTTATTTCCACTTTGAAGCCCTTGCCCTGCTTTTCCCAACCCCAGAAATAATCTTCACCCAATATCCCACCTGTCTGTTGCTGTTTTGCCCTTCAGACTTATGCAGTAGAACTGCCCCTGGGAATCTTCTAACATTTACACGTGTCTTTCCATCAGATCCCTCTATTCTGACATTCTGTGCATCATTTTCTTGTTAAATTTTAATTCACGTGTTTAACGTCTGTGACTCTGCACTCAAAAGCAAGACCCTTGAGGAAGGAATCCTCGTTTGCTTCTTTCAGAATCACATCATCTGATCCCAAAACAGGGAGACTATGCTCTTCTTTTGGGCTCACTGAAAATGTGTTAAAAATGGCAGAGTGAGCGGATGCTGAGACAGATGATTTAATAAATGTTAGCCCGGGTGTCCCTATAGTTTTACCTGCCAAACAAGGACCCTGTTGAGAAGGAAAGGAGACATTATTTAATAATTTCACCTTGGCAAGAGACATCAAATGGGAATGTCTGGGCTAACCCAATGGAAATAGGTAAACTAGCAAACATTGCCATCATACTTATTAGCTATTAAATCCTTGAATTTTGGATGTGAAGAAGAACCTGTTTTCATAGAGCTTGGAAAACATTCATTTCCATCTTGAGTGTCTGATAAGAGTGGATGAGTTCCTTCTAAGGGCTGGGTTCTTTTAGGGGTTCACCCTGAGCTAATACAGACGTCCAAACACTCACCCCTTCAGGGCTATCGGCTGAGTCATGGAACATAGAGACTTAACCAGCCGGGGTCATACATATAGTCTTACTATTTTATGGTTAAATCTTTGTACTCACCATGAATCTTTCTGTCAAATCATTCCATAGTCCAGAGAGTATCACACCGTACTAAATTCACACTTTTAAAAAGAAGTCCAGAGCTGATTTCACTGGGACATGACCTGAGAAGGAAGATTGGAGAAAGTAATGAACGCTTTCATTGGAGATGCTTTAACATCAAATTCAATATATAGCTTAAATTGCGATTGAGATTGTATAAAAAAAATAAAATAAAATCAATGAGAGCAAGGAATTTACTGCTAAGATACTCAGACATCAAAAAGAAGAAGGAAAGCAAAAAAGAAGAAGAAGAAGAAAAAAAAAAAAAAACGACGGGCATTTATATCTGTAGAAGCTGGATTGACAGCATCTGTTTCTGGCAGTTGCTCATCACTGAGAGACGCACAGGCCAAAATGAGAAACACAATTGATATTGATAGGTGCTGGCTGCTGAGGGGGGATCGTGCTGCTGGCGATAAATGATGAGCAAATTAAGGGCACAGCCTTCAAAGTATTGCCTGCCACCCTCTGCAGTGCCATACACGATTTTACGGAGTTGCCCTTTGACTTCACAGAGCTCAGTGCCTTCTACATATGACTGAATGGGAATAACAGATTTGTTCTTTTCCTTTTTCAAGAGTCAATGTGAGCAAAAATTTTAAAGGAAAAATATGCAGAAACATCACTCAAAAGATAAGAATGGATGAGCTAAGTGGAATTGCAATTATGAACAAGAAAAATGCAACCTTAATGAATGACATGGGAGTGGTTTAAAGCCTTCCATTTAGAAGTGGAATTATCCTTGATTTGTGTGACTGCAGAGAGTAGAACCAGGAATAATGAGAGCAACACACGAGTATGTGTTAGTCAGGTTATAGTGAAACTTGCTAATGTTTACAGCTCTGCAATTTAGAGGGGTATTCCATTCTAAAACAGTTATTTATGTTGATGGTGTGTGATTTCTAGCCAGAGATCAAACATCCAAAACAGGTGGCTAGCAGGTTACTTTAAGTTTCCTTTTAGCCCTAGTAATCTGTGGTCCTGAATATAAATCACAGCCTGGGTTCAAAAATTAGTTTTCTTCAAAGTAGTTGGACTTATTGTATTTATTAACTTACTAAAGGACACATTTCCACATTCCACTTACTTATGATAAACTCCGAAATGAATATTGATTTTCATTGGAAAGGTGCTATCTAATATCTTTGGTTGAAATAAAAGTCTTACTTAGTGCTGATTCTCTTGGAAAATAATACTGAGCATCAGAGCCTTGGAGGTTGAAGCTACTAACACCAACTGGTCTAATTTGGAAGTTTGAATTTAATAATAATTGTTAAGATCCACAAAGGGCTAACTAGTTGCCATGACTCTTCTTATCACTTTCCACATATTAATTCCTTTAAATCTCAACTCAACCATTAATTGAAGGTACTTTTAGTACCCTCAGTCACAGATGAGGCAATTAGATCCTGAAAGATGAACGTCCCCACAAACAAGTGGCATCTCTCTAGGGTCCAGGCTCACTGGCTGGAGAGGTTTACTAAGTCATTCAGGAGCTAATGGTGTCTGATCAAAACAGACAAATGGCCCTTGTGTTCAAAAAGGGGAAGGTAGAACATAAGAAAAACAAAACAAAACAAAACCACACAGCACAAACAGCAAACCAGTGTGCCCTATGATGCAGGTGCTGCCATGGAAAAATTAAACAGGGAATGGGAAGACATGTCATGTTGAAGGGACAAATTTCGGGATGAGGCAGTTGACATTTTACAAAGCAGTGAGGAATGCCACACACACACAAAGAGACTTTACAAACAAAATCCTCAACCAAAGTGGTGAAGAAACTAGCCAGGCAGAGCGCTTCAGGGCAGAGCTCCTCAGGCCGGGACGAGTGGAGAAGCTGCTGCCGCAGGATGCTCACTGCAGCTGGCCAGCCTGGCTGCAGGGGAGTGAGCCAGAGAGGACAGGTCACAGGTGGGCTCGTGGAGGCCCTGAAGGCATGAGCCTCATCACTGCCGGAGGTGGGCGCTCCTTGCAGGAGTCTAAGAAGAGACAGAACAGGAAAGGGCATGAGTCTCAGAAGGGAATCTTCCTATGTCCTACTGAAAACTGAGCAGGGAGTGTAAGTCTGGAGCATGGGAAACCTGAAACCACCACAACCTTATTGTGATTATCCCGGGAAAAAAGGGAAGTGGGGAAGGCTTCCTTACTCCTTACTGGATTTTTTTTTTTTCTAACTTTTTCTTTTGGCCTAATTTTTTTCCTTTTATGGCACTGGTTTCTGGTATTGCTATCATCATGCTAGCCATAAAAATGTTTGTGGCTCCTT
>JAQZBX010044878.1:0-21224 GCA_029593785.1 Cabassous unicinctus
CCACAGGCAGGTGAGAGTTATATTACACCTGTACAAACTTCATTCACTTACTCATCAAACACGGTCATTGGGATATACCAGGAATGCTCAGCACTGGGAACACCGATATAACTGGCATAGTCTTAGCTCTCCAGGAGCCTGGAAATTAGATGGTCACAGGTGCTGTGACTCAAAAGACGGCTGAGGTCCGAAAGGTGGGGAGACCATTTCTCCCTGGTGGGAGGGAGGAGGGAAGGAGGGATCCAAAACAGTTTCTCAGAGGACATTTTGAAATAAGTGGTGCTTCCCGGGTAGACAAGAGGAAAAGGGAAGGGAGCACGGGGAGCCGGATCACCCAAGTGCAGCTGCACAGGCCGTTCTGAGAATGCATGTGTCTGGTACACACCATGGGGACAAGTGAGAGTCTGAGGCCTGGAGCCCACCAGCAAGAGGTTAAGGAATGATGGGCAGTCAAGAAATGAAGCAACTACACAAAAGGACATTATTAGGAATAATCGAAAAATAATGGAATATGGAATGTAGGTTTTATATCAATGTTAAATTTGTTGAACTTCCTAGCTATACTTGTGGTGGTTAAATAAAGGAGTGTCCTTGTTCTCAGGAAATGTGCATAGAGTGTTGTGTTAAAGGAGCATGATATTTGAAATCTACTTTCAAAGGTTTAGAAGAGATTAGATTCAGATAGATAGATAGATAGATAGATGATAGATAGATAGAAAGAATAATATAACAAATGTGACAAAATGCTAATCGTAGGTAACCTGGGTATGTGGCTGGGGCATACAATGGAACCCTATACATTTTTACTGCATTATTATTGCAACATTCCTGTAAATTTGAAATTATTTCAAAATAAAAAGTTTTAAAAAGAAAAGAAATAGAGGAAGCAAGTATGGACTCTTCCTCAGGGACTCTGCTAATGGGAAGAAGGTGATGAAGCATTTGTTATTGGAGTAACATTTTTGGAGCCCTTTTCTTTCAAAAACTTGAACACATTCATCAGCTGTAGAGAAGAAGCTATAAAGGAAAAGTTGAAAATACAGAAGGGAGAGGAACTAACCAGTGGAACCAGGTCCTGGCCCAGGGATGACGGTAAGGGATGGGATCAAGAGCCCCAGGCAGTGGGGGAGACTTGAGCGCAGACGATGAGGCCTCTTCTTCTGAGCTTGGAGGGAGGAGAGGTGGGGGAAGGTAGAAGGGAATGTTTGTGAATGACAGTGCTTTTGCTTGTTCCTCAGAGATTTGATGTTCTCCATGAGCTAGAAGGCAGATTATCTGCTGAGCACGAGGGCCTTGGAGGAGAGAGGAGAGTGGAGGTGATGTGGAATGTTTCTGTAGGAGATGGAAGATAACATACCTGGATATGAAAAAGGGTTTCCCAGGACCTGAAGGTCCAGCTGAAGAACAAGATTGCACCTCTGTAGTGGCCCCAGAACTCCCATTTTGAGTATTACTTCTAAAGTCAGTTGAGAGAAGCCCTGAAACAAATGATTACTTCAGGGATGAAATTTTCCAGGATGATTGTTGGGGAGGGCAGGATGTAAAGACATTGAGGGTGCTGGGAGAGGAAGGTAGAAGTGATATATCATAGGGTTGGCAAGAAAAGAAAAGCCTCTTGGGGTGATTAACAACAACAAATAGGAGACGGCCAGTCTCCATGTGATCAAGCAGCAAGTAGGCTGGGAGCAAGGGTTGGAGGCTGCTGGATGGGTAGAAGGATGTAATTGCAGATACTTAGATTGTGGGTTCAGATAAGGCTGGTGGTGAGTTCCAAGTGCTTACAAAGCCCAGTGTGTGGCTTGAGAGTCGTTGGCTGGAGTGGAGTAAGGATGAAACTTGTTAGCTCTGGAATTTCACCTACAAACTTAAGCTGGGACACTGAGTGGGTCATCTTCTGGGTGATTATATTACTCCTTAAAAGAGCAGGATTCAGGAGGGACATTGCACTGAATGTTTGAAAACTGTCTTATTCTGTGGTTGGTTCATGGATTTCAAAAATGTCTGCAACAGGGATGTTTATACGGTTCCATTAAAAAATGAGAGACCATCTATGTTGATTAAGCTATGGTTCCCAAAGCTGTGGTGGACCTTGGCACCACAGGGCACTTCAGCAAACTCACAAGGGTGCTGCAGGGTATTTTGAATTTTCAAGGGAAGCACAGTGACATCTGTTAGCTTGTGTAAACTACGAGCTTGCCGTGGTTCACAGTTTCGAGTTAGATGGTGCTACGTTCCTTTTGATGACCTCATATCTTTGCAAAGCTAGGTTTTTGGGGGTGGTTGTGAAAAAAAGCAAGTTCTGAGTGAAAAATCAATGTGGAACAGGAAATGAGAGCACTGGCGTACAACGTAATTCCAAGATTTAGGAGTTTGTGTAGTGCTCGACACGTGCACGAGCCCCATTAGTAATTGTGACCATATAAGAATGAAATAGAAATACTACTTTTTCTTTCAACTTACTTGTGCTGTTTTTTTTTTTTTTTCCAAATTTTTTTACTAAAATTTTAGAACATAAATGCTTATTATGTTGTTTGGACCTAGTCATTTAACAAATGGGACTGTGAGTATTGGCCTAGGGGTACAATGACAAAATCTCTAAGGCACCAAGGATGCCATGGACAGAGAAAGTTTGGGAACCTCTGGATTCATGAGTTATCCAAGCTTGGGTTTCAGCTATTAAATTTTTTAAATCATAGAGAGTTATAGCTGGAAGAGACCTTAGAAATCATTTAGAACAATCTTTTACAGACAACCCAGCCAAGGGAGGTTAAGGAGCCTTGTCATAGGTCATCAGCTGTCAGTAGAACAAGAAGTACAACTCGAGTCTCCTCATTCCTGTCTAATGTTCTCTTCTGCTGAAAACAAATGGCTTAATTCACTCATATCATCCGTGTAATAACAATAACAAAAAGATTAATTCCATTTATCTCAAAACTCTGTTTACAAAGTGAAAAACAAAGTCTACTCAGGAATTATTTAGTTGTTCCTGCTTGGTGTGAAGCATTATTGATATTTGATCTTTTAAACCAAGACACATTCACTTGCTGCCACTCTTCAAAGACCCTCTAAGTAAGTAAAACAACCTTCTTTAACCAACTCAGGTCTGAATTCTGGAGTTGAAATCAGTAGGCTCTTGATCCTCTAGAGGGCTACTTTCCCAAAATGTTTCTAGTCCGAAAAGTTTTGAATACTGTTAAAACCTCTTCTATTCTCATGCTCCTCACAACTTCATTCTTAAGCAAGCAGAGAACAACAAAGCTGCATGAGACACAAGTGTGAGGCATTTAGTTAACCAGGCTCACTCATGAGATACTTCCATGGATCTTGCATTCAAGTCATGATTCAGAAAAATTAAGAATGTAAACACATTATTCTGGAGTTACTTTTAATAACCAGGTAAATGAATTCAAGTCCTTATCCCATGCACTTAGGGAGATTCAGTCTCTTCCCCAGCATCTCTGATGATTCCAAGGAGAGGCTGGGGAGGCAGAAGGTGGAGGGCTCTCTGTCTCCACTTGATGCCTCTTGCTCCTCCTTCCTGCTTGGGTGTAGGGTTGGCTACTGTCTGCAAAGTGTCACCCACAGTGATTCTCCCCTCTCTCTGCCTCATGTGGTCTCAAGTGTAGAGTAATACTCTTCTTCTTTAATTCCCCAAGGCACCACTGAGACAATGGCTGCTGTGTTCATCAGCTGTGTCAGACCTAAGCTAATAATAGCAAGAAGCTAGTGGGCACAGCATGGCACAGGAATCAACCTAAAGTTGAGTGTTAGAAGTCACTGTCTGGAAAATTCCACAGCCAAAGTATTTTTCGCTCTGGCTTTCTACCATCTTCTACAAGCCACACACCTTATCTCTAGACCGGTTTTTCCACGTACTCTTCCAAATTCTAACCCCAAACCCCAGAAAGGAAATTCCAAATTGCTCTTACTTTAATAATTAGAGAATTTAGTCTTTTCTTCATAACTCACTCAAACAGCCCAGGTGCCTGGCTTCTCACAACTAAATAGACCTATAATTAAAATTAAACAAGATATTGACACACCCTTTAGGGTGATGCCACTTCTTAGTGTTTACCACAAATCATGAAATTTCAGAGTTGCTTTAAAATATTCAAAACAGTTTATAAGCTAAAAGCAAATTACGAAAAACAAAGTTTTTTAAAATCCCAGGCTCAAATGCTACTGTGTTTGCTTCTGTAGCAAGCTACCAGCACCACTGTTCCCAAAGATTGACCAAGTTGTCTATGACAGTCTCAGACCCATAAAGAACACCCAGAAGTATGGCCTAATTTCTTCTCAGTTCAAGATCGTGAGAGGTGTGGACCAGAAGCTGGTTTAGAGAGCAGCAGGTCAGGCATCTGAAAGCTTTATGACAATAAGCCGGTGCCACTGTTGACACAGGAAGCTTCAGCGGCCCAGCCAAACTGATCAAATATAAACCCAATTTCCAATTTGCAGGGTTGGGTGGGCTAACAAATTGTATCAGAGGCTTTGCACCGAAGCCTTAAGGAAAAGGAGCTATTGCCATGAACCCATGGCTCCCTGCCCCTCCCTCTGCCTCTAGCATCTCATCACCACATTAATACATAATCCAGGGTAAGAGGGTGACACAGAGGGAGAGCTATAACCAGGACAAGAGCTAATAATAGGAAGCCTGGGTAAATTTTGAGAGTCCTCTATCAGGTTCAGGCATATTTATATGCACCATTTTATTTAATTCTCATAACAGCACTGAAAGATAAACACTATTTTTATCCCTGTGTCAGAATAATTTTATGAAATATTTACCAATGAATTTTTCACCTGTGATGGCTTTTGTTTACCCACTCACCCTCTGCCCATCTCAAAAATATACCCTGTCCCTCACAGCACTTGGAAGAGTTTGGTGTAACAACAACAACAAAAAATAAACCCACTAAATAGACAAACAAAAAAAATGTTCTTTATATTTGAATTCCAAAACTTATATCTGGTTCCAAACGTCAGATCTGGGAGATTGATTTCGAGGCAAGTTTGTCACACATGAAAAAGATAGCGTTTCTCACAGTTGGAGGAAGAGAAGGAGAGTCAGGAGGGAGCATGACGCTGCGTGCACCCTGGACAATGGAGGACCGCAGAGATGAAGGCTCTGGGGCTCCACGCTCCCTTCTAGAGCCGGGCTTGGAAAAGTGGACCAGATCCTCTAGTTCCCTGGACGCCCCCATATGAAGCTGGAGTGGAGAGGGCAAAGACCAGGTGCCACGGAAGACTACCAGACTCCCAGGCACCACAGCAAGCTGTAGGGCTAGGTCTTTTCCCTTGTATCTGAGAGAGGCCCAGGATAGAGAGAGGGTCTTAGGGACCTGAAATGGCCTCAGGGCTGGGATGTGAAAGATAGAGCATGAACAGTGTAGTTCTTGGAACTTGAGTTTGTTACAGACGAAATTCATGGCTGCTATGCACAAAGAAACTGAGGCTTGTAGAGATCAAGTAACTTGCCCGGAGGAAGCAGGTAGTAAGGAGTAAGACCAAGTTCGTAATTGCTCTGCTTTACAGTTCATCAGTTCTATCAAAATCGATCACCTTTAAACCAATGGGCTCCACCCTTTCCCAGCTGCAGCACTCTTGGTTGAACTGGAAATGATAACAGAGTGAAAACAGAGCTGCTTTGGCTGCAGAGAGTGGAGGCAAAGTCTCCTCACCTCCGGCTGACCCCTGCGCCCTGCCTCTGGGCAGCTGGTGTAAGCAAACGAGTCCGTGTCTCAGCCCTGAGCATACGGCTTGCCCATTTTCACCTTCAACGGGTCTGGCCAAAATAACTTCTTGTTTTACTACCCATGATGTAAATGGGAATTTCATGTTATTTATTTTAAAATCCACCCCCACCCCACCCCCACCCCCTCTTATAGCCTTGCTACTCGAAGTGTGGCAACCAGCAAAGATGGCTATATGTTGTTAGAAATGGCCCCACCCCAGACCTACTGGAACGAAATCTGCATTTTAATAATATTCTTGGGTGATTCACATGCACATTCAAATCTGTGAAGCACTGCCATGGTTCTTAACCCTGACTGTAATTTAGAATCACCCAGAGAAGCAAAATATAATGTACAGACCCCACTCCCAGAGGTTCTGATTCCATTGGTCAAAGATTCAGAGATGGAGCTGGGGCAGGTGTAGTTTTTAACAGCTCCCTGGAGCATTCTAAGATGCAGTCAGAAATGGAAACCACCACTCTTCACTCTCTGTCACTCTAGTTACTATTCTCTGTATCATGGTGGTTTCGAGCAGAGATAAGGAATAAGAGACTGTTGGGTTTGAATCTTGGCTAAAAAGGAATCCATGGTTTGATACTTTCTCTTCTTCTGGGCTCAGCACCCCCCTTCTTTTCATGAGCTGCTCCTTACTCTGTTCAAACCATATAGTTTTAGTGGAAGCCGCCAATTTTAGTGCTCTTAAATGAAGATACTAATCCCTGTCCAAAAGCAAAGTGATGAGATATAAGGCCTAAACTATTGGCTATCCTGTGTCCAGCTTGGCTACCCTGTGTCCAGCTGTGCAGAGAAAACTGGTCAGAAAAATGAGGCTGGCCTGTAGAGGTGAGCAGAGACAGCCCTGGAGGGCTTCCCAAGCAGCTTCCATCTGTTCATGAAGCCAGCTGCCTCTCTACCTCCCCAAAGTTTTAACTGAATTACTCAATTACAACCAAAAGCATCCTAATAATACAGTGTTTCTGACCTTCAGCAATTAATAAAGTTTCCTCATCTGCATAATGTGGACACAGAGTTGTTCTCAAAATTAAATAAGGTTTTATTTATTTATTTATTTTTTTAATAAAGATTTATTTATTTATCCCCCCCTTGCTGCTTGTGTTTGCTGTGTCCATTGGCTGTGTGTTTTTTCCGTGTCTGCTTATCTCCCCCTTGCTGTGAAGTCCTGCTGCATCAGCCCACCGCGCCGCGCGGGCCGGCCTGCTCTCACAAGGAGGCCCCGGGAAGCGAACCCGGGGCCTCCCACATGGTAAACGGGGGCTCTATTGATTGAGCCACACCCGCTTCCTGCTGTGAGGTCTTGCTGCATCAGCCTACCCCGCCGTGCTGGCCGGCCAGCCTGCCCTCACAAGGAGGCCCCGGGAAGCGAACCCGGGGCCTCCCATATGGTAAACGGGAGCTCCATTGACTGAGCCACACCCGCTTCCCATAAGGTTTTATATAAAATACTTAGAATAGGCTTCATAGGAAATATCTATTCTTATTCATATTATTCTTATCATTATTACTAGTAATTACCTTAGCTTTTCTTTGAGATGTATTTCTAATCTGAATCCCATGAGTATGCTAAGTGGAATAATGGGTGTTTTTTTTTTTTTCATTTGTTTCCAATCCTTCTCTTGATGCCCAGAAGATTTAAAAAAAAATTTTTTTTTAGCCTTTTGGCAGAGGGTATGGAGGGAATGGACTGTGGGAGAATGTGAAGTATAGATTTTCCTATGCTGTCTTGATCTTCTTGTGCAGTCGAACGGACATAGCCTGTTAAACTCACCATTCGACAAATATAGTTTGGATTATTTTCTTCTGGAAAGGTTTATCTACACTTGCTTATATTGACACTTCTCTTTTTCTTGTCCCCCATATACCAAGTCTTGCAGCTTCACAATATCTTTCTGAAAAAACTATCACTATATCATTTTTATCCCAGGAGTTGGGAAAGGGGAGCAAACGTTGGCTATTCCAGTGCCAGCAGTCAGGCCACTTCACCTTTCTAAATCACAGTGTTTTCCCCATCGGTTAAAGGAAGGAATTGGATTCACTGATCTTTAGGGTTACTTCCTGTTCTAACTTCCTGTAATCCAGTCACTTCTTTAGCACATGTGGGACCCTATGTACTTAAAATGGCTTCCCTGCCATGCTCAGCAATCTATTTCTTCTTCTACTCAGTCATTCTTAGCATGGGCTCATCACCTGCAGCATTATATTACTACATCCAGACAGGAAGGGAAGGGACAAAGACAAAATTATAGTGGCTAAGTTATCAAAAATCAACATGTGTGATTACACACTGTGTTGGAAAGGGCATGAGTTAATAGGAGATCTCAAAAATTCCTGTAGGAGTATAAATTTGTACAACCTTTGTGAAGGAAAATTTGGCAAAATCTATACAAATCACAAGTGCATATGCCATTTGACCCAGCAATTCCACTTCTAGGAATTTATCCTATAGATATACTTGTCAATGATAGATGTAAGCAATTATGCATATAACAGTGCTTGTAATCATCCACCAATAGGGGAATGATTACAGAAACTGTGATTCACTTTTCAATGGAATAGTACGAGCACATTTAAAAACTCAAAAAAGAGGAAGTGCAGCTTCTACTGACATAAAATGATCTAACAGATATACTGTTAACTAAAAACAACAAAGTAAGAGATAGTATAGACATAGATTTATAAAACAAAAGGGAAAATATATATGTCTGTTTTCTTGGATAGGCTTAAAGTATCTCAAGGTGAATTTATGAGAAACTGATAACATTACAGCATTTATTCCCTCTAGCAAGGAAAACTGACTAGGGCACAGGAGTAAGAGAAGACTTCTCTTGTATCCATTTTTATTCCTTGTGAAATCTGAATTTATTAAAAAAAAATAAAAGATGGGGGCAGATGTGGCTTAAATGGTTGGGCATCCATCTGCCATATGGAGGGACCTGGGTTTGATACCCGGGACCTCCTGGTAAAATTTTTTTTTAAAGTTTTTTGAAGGCGTGCGTGCTGCCAAGCCCCATTGAGCCATGCAGTAAGATGATGATGTAACAGGAGAGAGACACAGGGGAGAGCCAAGACGAGACATGCCGAAAAACCAGGAACTGAGGGGGCACAGGTGGCAGAATGCCTCTCTCCCACATCGGAGGTCACCAGGATTGAATCCCGGTGAAGACAGGAGGAGAAGGATGAGAAGAGAGGGCAGGAAACAGACACAGAGAATTGCCCAGTGAATGGACACACACACACACACACACACACACACACACAAACAGCAAAATGGGGGGGGGGGTTTAAAATGGATAAAGTAAATAAGTAAATAAATAAATCTTTAAAAAAATAAAATAAAAGAGAGAAGGGGAAAGAAACAATGTTTGGAACAGATTTTTTTGAAAATATGGGATAATACTAAGAACAAGTTTATACTATTAAATTTGAAGACCCATACAAAATTGTCAAAATTAGTTTAACAAAAAGAAAATAATTGATAAACTAAAAGCCATAGAAAACTTTGAAAGGGTTATCAAAATCCTCACCCCTAGAAAGGCATCACACAAAACTTTCCACTCCTACTACAACTTCAAAAAACAAAGAAATATAGCCTCATTTTAAGTGCAAACAAAACTCCAATATTAGTATCAGACAAGAACACTGCAAGAAAAGATTATGAAGCAATCTAATTTATAAATTTAGATGCAAAACCTTTAAATCAATTTTTAGCAAATTGAATCCTACTGTATCTAAAAATAATTCATCATGACATAGTAGGATTTATCCTAGGAGATCAAGGATAGTTCAACATTAGAAAATAATAGGTTTTAAAATTATAATTGTCTTAATAAATGTTGAATAATCATTTGATAAAAATACATGAAAGTAAAAGCTGGTTCTTAAGAAAAATCAATACATTTGATGTGTCTAACCAGACTTACAAAGAAAGAGAGAAGACACAAATTACTAGTATCAAGAATGAAAGAGTAGATATCATAACAGACCCTACAGACTTTAAAAGGATAATGAAGGAATATTACAAACTACTCTATGCATACTATTTTGACAGTTGGATTAAATGGACCAATATCTCATAAACCATAAACTAACAAATCTCACTTAAGATGAATATCCTTATGACTATTAAATAAATTGAGTTTGTAGCTAATAAACCTTCCAAAAGGATTCTTCAGGTCCAGAAAGGTTTCACTGGAAAATTCTATCAAACATTTAAAGAAGAAACAACACCAATTCAACAAACTCTTCCAAAGAATACAATAGAAATACTTTCTAACTCATTTTATGAGGCCAACATTGTATTGATACAAAAAACTACAAAAAGACAGTAGAAAAAAGAAAACTATAGACCAGTACCCCTCATGAACATAGATAAAGGCGTTCAACAAAATAGTAGCAAATGGAATACAGCAATATATAAAAAGAGTAATTCACTAATTCTTTTTAAAAGTTCAATATCCATTTAAAATTTTAAAAAATTCTTAGCCAACATAAATTCAAGCCACCATCCTTAACCTGATGAATAGTATCTACTAGAAATCTATAGCAAACATCATACTTAATGGTAAACTAATGAAAGACTTTTCAATAAAATCAGATTATTCAAAGGTCTTTTCTCTCCCCTCTACATTTAACATTATACTGGTATTTCTAGTGAACACAAAGAAAAAGAGAGAAAGAGTAAAAGGAAGAGAGAGAGAGAGCACATGAGAAAATATTGGCATAAAGTTACCCAACATTATTATCCAGTAGGGAAATTCAAATTAAAAACACAGTGAAATATTACTAAACCTTTATTAGAATGGCTAAAATAAAAATACAACATTACCAAGTGCTAGCTAGTGAGGATGTGGAGCAACTGAAACTCTCATACATGTCTGGTGGGAATGCAAAACACCACAACAGATCTGGAAAGTAGTTGGGCAATTTCTTATAGTTAAACATATACATATCATTTGGCCCAGCAATGCAGTCCTGGAAGAGATGAAAACATATATTCACATAAAATATTTAGAGAAGCTCTATCCATAACTGCCAAAAATTGGAAACATCTAAACATCCTTCATCAAGTGATAGGATACATATAATGGAATACTACTGAGCAATTATAAAGAGGAAACTATTGGTATTACGCCACAACCCTCATGAATCTCAAAAGCATTAAACAGAGTAAAAGAAGTCAATCTCAAAAGGTTACAAAAAAAAGATAAAACTATAGTGAAAGACAATGGATCAAGTAATAGCCATGGGTTAGGGAGAGATGTCTTTACTGTGCATGTGTTAAAATTCATAAAATTCATAGAACATGCAAAAAAAGAAAGAAAAACAATTTTACCATATAACAATTTAAAGTTGAATTTTATAGGGCAAAAAGAATGCATCTTATTCTCAAAATTAAATTCTTTTAAAAATTAAACAGTGAGATCCCATTTTATACCCATCAGGTTAGCAAAAATTAACACACTCAATAATATGCTTTTATTCAAGTCCAAAGTTTGGAACAAATTGATACACTGGAAGACTACTGATTAGAGACTAAGTTGGTAAGTCACTTTGAAAGATAATTCACCTATTAAAATATTGAATATTTGAATGTTGTGGGAAGATGGTGGAGCAGGAAACTCCAGGAATCAGTCCTTCCACCAAAACAGCTATTGAACTGGCAGGAACCATCTGAATCAACCCTTTTGGAATTCCAGAGTCTAGTGGAACACTGTGCAGCATCAAGGGAAGAGAGGGAGGAAGAGGCTGGTAAACTGCAATAAATACTGGTGAGCTTCACCCTTGCTGAAGTAGCTACAATTCCCCATCCCACAGCCTCGTGGCAGGCAGCAGTGGAAACTGCAGCTCAGACACTTGTTAGTACCAGAATGGAACATAAGGCCATAGTCATCCAAACTCCATTGGTATGTGGTCTGACCACTTTTAATCAGCTACTTCAGATTACTAGGAGCTGGCTCTGAGGGTGATCATTGTTCCACCTGCCTCTGGTAAATGCAGCAGAGGAATCTTAAATACAGTAAACTTCCTCAAAACTATGAGAAATAGTTAAAGGATGGCATTAACTGGGCAAGGGCTAAATCAAGAAACCACAGCTTTAAAAGCCATAGAAGAAGCCCTTGGTGCCCTTAGTGGACCCTCCTCCACGCTGTCTACAATGCAGGTTGGAGCTGGTTTGCACTCCCATTTTGTGTCCCTGGCCCTGTTCCAGAGTGAGCAGAGTGGCCCCTGTGTGTATACTGGGGTACATGTATGTCAGTATCAATCTATCAGATAGAAGTCTGAGGGATTGAGTCAGGGAATTTGTTTCAGGCTCATCCTCCCAGAGTTTGTCTTGAGGGCACAGAAGTGGCATTCAGAGAGTTGTGACAATGTGAGAAAAAAAATTAAGTCAAAGTGGCTTGGGAAAAATCACTACCTGCATTAAGAGACACAAGGAAGCACCCAGGAAGGGAGGGGAAGAGTCTTTATCAAAGGGATTAGAAGAAGCATTCACTTGAACTCCTGTTAACTGTAAATGGGGGAATTCCTAAGGCCACAAGCCAAACACAAACCCAGGAAGAGAAGAAGGCTCCTTGGCCCCAGGCAAGCTCAGATAAGACAGAGAGGACCCTGCACCTCAACATTTGCCTTAGGCTGATCTTCATAAGAGTACTAGCTCTGAAGGAGACCATGAGCCAAAGCACAGACAATTTGCAAAGACTATGAAAGATGCTTTTTGCTTTGTTTTTTTTTGTTGTTGTTGTTTGTTTGTTTGTTTGTTTCTTTCTTTCTTTCTTTCTTTCTTTCTTTCTTTCTTTCTTTCTTTCTTTCTTTTAATTAGCTCCTGACATTCAAGATAATCTCTGTCATAGTACTACCTAGATACGAACTTAAGGAACAGACAGCTCAGGCACTACATCTTAAAGTTAATATTTTAAAATATCAAAATGTACAGTTTATACATTTATAAAGACAAGCAAAGAAACAGAAAATGATTGCCTACCCAAAGGAACAAGATAAAAATCCATAAACTATCAATGAAGAGGCCAGTCTTTGACTTACTAGACAGGGACTTTTGAAAAACGAACTTCAATATGCTCAAGAGGATAAAGGAAAACATAGAGAGAATACTAAAGGATATGAGAAAAACAATTAATGAATAATATGGGCATGTATTTGAGATTCCCACCAGGAACTAAACAGAAATATTGGAAATGAGGAACACAATAACTGAAATGAAAAGTTCCGTAGATGTTTTCAACAGCATATTGGAGGTGACAGAGGAAAGAATCAGTAATCTTGAAAACAAAACAATTGAAATGATTCAGGCTGAGAATCAGAAAGAAAAAAGAGCAAAAAAGAGCAAACAGAGTCTAAGAAATCTGTGGGACACCATCAAGTTTACCAATATATGCATTATGGGAGTCCTGGAAGGAGAAGAAAGGGAAGAAGAAATATTCAAAGAATTAATGACAGAAAACTTCCCAAATTTAGCAAAAGATATGAATATGCACATTCAAGAAGTTCAATGAACTCTAAACAGGATAAACTTGAAGGGAACCATGCCCAGGCACATAGTAATCAAACTGTCAAATGCCAAGGACAAGGAGAGAGTTCTGAAAGCTGCAAGAGAAAAGCAATAGTTATATACATAGGAATTCTAATAGTATTAAATGCTGATTTCTCATCAGAAACAATGGAGGCAAGAAGGCAGTGGTATGATATATTTAAAGTGCTAGAAGAAAACAATTCCAAACCAAAAAGCTTATATGCAACAATATTGTTTTGCAAAAATGAGGGAGATATTAAGACATTCCCAGGTGAATGAAAGTTGAAGAATTTTATCAACACTAGACCTGTCTACAAGCAATGCTAAAGGGAGTTCTTCAGATTGAATAGAAAGAACTCTAGACAGTGAACTGAAATGGTATAAAGAAATAAAGACCTCCAGCAAAGGTAACTATATGAGTAATTATAAATGCAAGTACTATTGTATTGTACTTTTTGATATATAACTCCACTCTTCACTTCCAACAGGTTCCAAAATGCAAATGCATAAAATGTAATGATAAATTTATGTTTTTTAACATAGACTATATAAAGATATAGTATGTAATAAGTACAACAAAAAGGCAGGGGGCTAGAGGTTATATAAGCAGTATATGTATATGCTATTGAAATTACGTTGGTATCAAATCAAATATGATTGTTATAGATATAGGGCTTCAAATTTTAACCCAATTTTTAAAGATATAGAGTGTTAAATTTTAACCCAATGGTAACCACAAAGAAAATCTCTGACTAATACATTAAGGAAGAAATAAGAAGGGACTCAAAATGATGCACTACAACAAATCAAATAAATAAGAAAGCAGGCATTAAAGAAATTATTGAGGAACAAAAAAGCTATTACACTTGCAAGGACAAAATAGCAAAATGGTAGAAGAAAGCCCTGCATTATAAGTAGTTACTTCAAATGCAAATGAATTGAACTCTACAGTCAGAAGGCAGAGATTGGCATAATAGATTAAAAAGCATGATCCAACTATATGATGTCTACAAGAGACTCACCTTAAATTCAAGGACATAAGTATGTTGAATGTGAAAGGATGGAAAAATATATATACTATGCAAGTAGTAACCAAAAGAGAGCTGGGGTAGCTATACTAATATTAGATAAATAGACTTTAAGTAAAAAACTGTTACAAGAGACAAAGAAAGTCATAATAAACTGATAAAGGAGTCATTTCAACAAGAAGACATAACAATTATAAATATTTTTGCACCTAATGGTAGAACCCCAAAATATATGAAGCAAATATTGACAGACTGGAAGACAGAAAGACAGTTCTACATTAGTATTAGGGGACTTTAATACAGCACTTTAAATAAACATTTAGACAAAAGATCAATAGGGAAATAGAAGTCCTGAACAATGATATATAACAACTAGACCCAACAGACATATATAGAACACTCTACCCAGCAGCAATCGAATACACATTCTTTTCTAGTGCACAAGGACCATTCTCCAGGATAGACTATATGTTAGGTCACAAAACAAGGCTCAATAAGTTAAAAAAACAAACAAAAAACATTGAAATCATGCTATGTGTCTTCTCTGACCATAATGGAATTAAGCTACAAATAATAACAGAGGGAGAAATGGAAGATTCACAAATATGTAGAAATTAATGTACTCTTAAACAACCAATGGGTCAAAGAAGAAATCACAAGGGAAATAAGGAAATATCTTGAGTTAAATGAAAATGAAAACACAACATACCAAACTTATGGGAAACAGCAAAAACAGTGCTAAGAAGGAAATTTATAGCTCTAAATACCTACATTAAAAATAAGACAAAAGATATCAGTGATATAACCTCAAAACTGGAAGAACTAGAAAAAGAAAAGCAAACTAAACCCAAAACAAGCAGAAAGCAGGAAATAACAAATATTAGACCAAATATAAATGAAAAAGAAAATTAAAAAACAATAGAGAGAATCAACAAAATCAAAAGTTGTTTCTTTGAAAATACCTATAAAATTGATGAACATTTTGTTAGACAAAGAAAAAAAAAAGAGAGAGGACACTAATAACTAAAATCATAAAGGAAAATGGGGGCATTATTACCAACCGCATGGAAATAAAAGGGACTGTAAGATAATACTTTGAACAACTGTGTACCAAAAAATTAGATAACCTAGATGAAAGGAACAAATTCCTAGAAACACACAAACTGTCTACACAGATTCGAGAAGAAATAGGAGGTCTCAACAAACCTGTCACCACTATTATTCAATATGGTACTGGAAGTTCTAGCTAGAGCAATTAGGCAAAAGAAAGAAATAAAAGGCATCAAAATGGTAAAGGAAGAAGTGAAACCTCTGTATTTGCAGATGACATGATCCTTTGTACAGAAAATCCTGAAAAATTCACATCAAAGCTACTAGAATCAATAAGGGAACTCAGCAAACTTGCAGGGTACAAGATCAACTGGCTATAATCAGTAGTGTTTCTATACATTAGCAAAAAACAATGTGAAGAAGAAATCAAGAAAAAATTACACTTACAAGAGAAACTAATAGAATCAAACATCCAAGAATAAATCTAATCAAGGATATTGTGCTGGTTTGAGCCTTTTGTGGACCCCAAAAACTATGTTCCATTCCCATGGCTGTGCACTCATTGTGAGTAGACTCTTTTGGCAAGTAGGATATTAACTTAAGATGTGACCAACCTCAGAAAAATTGCCAGCTGAAACTTCTTTATCCAACAAAATTGTCCTTCAAAAATGAAGGTGAGTTTAAAATATTCACAAATAAACAGAAACTAAGAGAATTTGAAGAAAAGTATCTGACTTTGTAGGAAGCACTAAAGGGAGCCTTAGAGCCCAAAAGAAAAAGACAGGAGAGAGAGGTTTGGAGGAGAGTGCAGAAGGGAAGATTATAAGAAAGGATAATCAAAAGAGTAAAAAGACAGATGAAAATAAGATATGATATATGAAGACCAAGGAATAAAATGGTGGAAGTAAATAATGCATTTATAGTAATATCATTGAATGTGAATGGATTAAACTCCCCATTCAAAAGATATAGACTAACAGAATGGATTTTAAAAGCATGAGCCAACCACATGCTAGCTACAAAAGATTCACTTTAGATCCAGGTATACAAATCAGCTGAAAGTGAAAGGTTGGAAAACAATATTCCATGCAAACAGTAGCCTAAAAAAAAAAAAAACAGGAATAGCTATACTAATATCAGAAAAAAAACAGACTTAAATGCAAAAAAAAACATTATAAGAGATGCAGAAGGCCATTATATATTAATAAAGGGGATAATCCACCAACGAGTAAGTCACAAATATCTATGCACCTAACCAGGTACCCCAAAAGTATATGGGGTAAATTCTGGCAAAACTTAAGGGAGAAATAGACATCTCTACAATAATAGTTGGAGACTTCAACACACCACTACATCGTTAGATAGAACAACTAGACAGAAGATCAAAAAAGAGACAGAGAACCTGAACAATATGATAAACAAGCTAGACTTAACAGACACATACAGAATGTTGCATCCCAAATCAGTGGGTTACACATTCTTCTCAAGTGCACATGGATCTTTCTCCAGGATGGATCACATGTTGGATCACAAAGCAGGTCTCAATAAATATAAAAAGATTGGAATTATGCAAAGCACCTACTCAGATCATAATGGAATGAAGCTGGGTATCAATAATAGACAGGAAAGGGTAAAATTTGCAAATGTGAGAATAAGCACACTCCTAAATAATCAGTGGGTCAAAGTAGAAATTGTAAGAGAAATTAGTAATTTTTCTAGAAATTACTAGAGATGAATGAATATGAGAGCACAACTTACCAAAACATATGGGGTACAGCAAAGGCAGTTTTGAGAGGGAAATTTATAGCCCTAAATGCCTATATTAAAAAAGAAGAAGGAGCTAAAATCAAAGACCTAAATGAATAGCTTGAGGAACTGCAAAAAGAACAGCAAACCAATACCAAAGCAAGCAGAAGGAAAGAAATAATAAAGATAAGAGCAGAAATAAATGAAACTGAGAACAAGAAAGCAATAGGGAAAATCAACAAAACCACAAACTGGTTCTTTGAAAAGATGAATAAAATTGACAAACACTTAGCTTAGACTAACAAAGAAAAACAGAGAGAAGATGTAAATAAATAAAATCAGAAATGATAGGGGGGATGTCACAATTGACCCCAAAGAAACAGAAAGAATCATAAGAGAATATTATGAGAAACCATATGCCAGAAATTAAATAACCTAGATAAAATGGATAAATTCCTAGAAATGCACAAACAACCTACACTGACTCTACAAAAATTCAAGAATTCAACAAACCAATCACATTTAAAGAGATTGAATCAGTCATCAAAAATCTCCCAACATAATGAAAACATTAAAAAAATTGACTGAGGTGATGACAGCACAATTCTGTGATGAAAATGAAAGCCTCTGAGTGTTCACTTTGAGTGGATTGTACAAAGCTTGGGACTGTGTGACACAAGAAATCCAGTGATGGATAATGGACTGTGGTTAATAGGACAGCTGTGAGAACAATTTCTCCTGAAAGATAACAGCTGTATAATACTAATATAAGGTGTTAATAATTGGGTGGGTTGGAGGGAAAATGTAAGATATGGGCTATAGTTAGTAATATTTTGACAATGCTCTTTCATAGTTTGTAACAATTGTTTCACAACAATACAAGGTGGTAGTGGGGAGATGTATGGCCACTATTAAAAAGATGGAAAACTACAAGTGTTGGAGAGGATGTGGAGAGATAGGAAAGCTTATACACTGTTGGTGGGAATGTAGATTGGTAAAGCTATTGTGGAGGGCTGTTTGGCATTTCCTAAGGAAGTTGAATATAGACTTGCCATGTGACCCGGCAATATCATTACTAGGTATATACCCAGAAAAACTGAGAGCAGTGACACAAACAGACATCTGCACACAAATGATCATAGAGGCATCATTCACAATTGTCAGAAGATGGAAACAATCTAGGTGGCCATCAACCAATAAGTGGATAAAGAAATTGTGGTAAATGCATAAAATGGAATATTACGCAGCTGTAAGAAGAAATGAAATCATGAAGCATATGACAACATGGAGGAACCTGGAAGACATTATGTTGAGTGAAGCGAGACACAAAAGGACAATTACTGTATGATTGCACTATTATGAATTAATTATATTGTGTAAACACATTAAGTTAATAACTAGAATATAGGATACCAAAAAATAGAATGAGGTTAGAGAGGAAAGCTGAGGGTTAATCTGTGCAGAATTGGTGAAAAGGTTGTTCATAAATCTTTGGAAATGAACAGAAATGGTGAAAGCACATCATAGTGTGTGTAACTAGCAGTTCTAATATATGGGTATAACAGTGGTTGAAAGGGAAAATCTGAAGTCATGTATATTACTAGGAGGAAAACTGAAAAATGTATCATAGGTCTATATAGCATAGTGAAACCTCATGTGTAATATGAGTATGGGTAATATTGCATATATGACTGTTTTTATTTGAAACTGAACAAAGGTGTGTTAATGTTACAAGATGTTAATAACAGGCAAAAATACAACCAAAGCAAAATATGGACAGTAATGTATAGTAATTTATTAATAATCTCCCATTAAGGGTAAAAAAAAAAGGAAATATATTAAGTGAAAGAAACTAGACAAAAGGTACTACATATTGTTTGTCTCCATCTATACAAAATATAAATACAAATAACTTAGAAAGACAGAAACAGAATAAACAGAATAGCAGCTATATATGGCAGGGAGGCATACAGAGATTGAGAGGTGATTATTAAGGGGTAGATCTTTTTTTGTCTGTTTTTTGTTTAGTATTATTATTACTATGTTCTAATAATGATTGAAGTGATAAGTATACAACTATGTGATTATACCATTGATTGTACACTTTGGATGGCTTGTATGCTTTATTAATATGTATCAATATAATTAATAAAATATAAAAATAAAATAAATTTTTAAAAATGTGAACCACCTCATTCAAGATGGGTCCTAATCCTCTTACTGGAGTTCTTTATAAACAGACTAAGTGCAGAGACACAAGAAAAAAGCCTCAGAGAAAGGAGAGGTCCTGGAGGCCGGAAACTGGAATCAGTGAAACATAGAGGCACGGAAAGAGGCCCCTGAGAGGCTAGGCCCATGGAGCAGCTCAAAGCTGAAGAGATGAGGCCCCAGAAGAGAGGGGAGAGACCAGTGGACTGGCCATGAGACAAGCCATTTGCCTGATCACCCTTAGCTGAGCTGGGAGAGCAAGTGAGTCTAGAGGAAAAAGCAGAGACTGGCCACCATTTTGCCTTGCCATGTGTCAGGAGTCTAGGACCACCAGCAGCCAACCTTTGGTGAGACAACATCTCTGATGATACCTTGATTTGGACATTTTCACAGCCTCAGAATTGTAAGCCTTTAACCTAATAAATTCTCATTAAAAAGCCAATCCATTTCTAGTATTTTGCATTGGCAGCCTTTGGCAAACTAAGACAGATGTAAAGGACTTGTGCACAGAAAACTACAAAACATTGCTAAAAGAAATTAAAGATAAATAAATGGAAGGACATTCCATGTTCCTGGATTGGAAGACTAAATATTGTTAGGATGGCAATTCTACCCAAAGCAATTTACAGATCAATACCATTCCGATCAAAATTCCAACAACCTTCTTTGCAGAAATGGAAAAAGCCAATCATCAAATTTACATGGAAGGGCTTATCCTTAGGGTCCAAAATAGCCAAAGCCATCTTGAAAAAACAAATGAAGTTGGAGGACTCATACTTCCTGAACTTAAAACTCATTACAAAGCCACAGTAATCAAAATAGCATGATACTGGCACAAGGACAAACATACAGAACAATGGAATCAAACTAAGAGCTCAGAAATCACCCCTCACATTTAAGGCCAACTGATTTTTGACAGGGTGGCAAAGACCATTCAAATGGGAAAGAACAGTTTCTTCAGAAAATGGTGCTAGGAAAACTGGATCTCCATTTGCAAAAAAAATAAAAGGAGGACCCCCTACCTCACACAACATACAAAAATTCACTCAAAATGTATCAAAGACCTTAATGTAAGAGCTAGAACTATTAAACTCCTAGAAGAAAATGTTGGGAAGTATATTCAGGACCTTGTGTTAGACAATGAGCTCTTAGCCTTTATACCCAAAAAGTAAAAGCAACAACAACAAAAAATAGATAAATGGTACCTCATCAAAATTAAAATCTTTTGCACCTCAGAGGACTTTACCACAAAAGTAAAATGACAGTCTACATAATGGGAGAAAATAGTTGTAAACCACATATCTGATAAGGGTTTAATATCCAGAATATATAAAGAAATCCTTCAACTTAACAACAAAAGGACAAACAATCTAATTTAAAAATTGAAATCGAATTGAGAGCTCATAAATCAGCCTTACATTTACCACCGATTTTCCACTCAATTAAGAAAGAATCATCTCTTCAACAAATAGTGCTGAGAAACCTGGATGTTCATATGCAAAAGAATGGAGATAAACCCATACCATACACCATATACAAAAATCAACTCAAAGACCAATAAGAACTAGGACTAAAAAACTCCTATGGAAGCCTTGTGTTAGTCAATGGTTTCTTAGACTTTACACCCAAAGGATAAGGTACAAAAGAAAAATAAATAAATTAATGGGACCTCATCAAATTAAAAATTTTTGTACATCAGAGGACTTTATCATGAAAATGAAAAATACAACCTACTCAATAGGAGAAAATATTTGGAAACCACATATCCAATAAGGGTTTAGATCCAGAATAGATAAAGAAATCCTATAATTCAACAACAAAAACACAAACAACCCAATTTTTTTAAAAATGGGCAAAAGACTTAAACAGACATTTCTGCAAAGAAGATACACAAATTGCCAAAAAGCACAT